>PISX010010188.1:0-71476 GCA_004024625.1 Mellivora capensis
AAGTCAAGCAGAGAGAGTCAATTATCATATGGTTTCACTTATTTGTGGAGCATAACAAATAACACGGAGGACATGGGGAGATGGAGAGGAGAAGGGAGTTGAGGGAAATTGGGGGGGAGATGAACCATGAGAGACTATGGACTCTGAAAAACAACCTGAGGGTTTTGAAGGGGCGGGGGTGGGAGGTTGGGGGAGCCAGATGGTGGGTATTGTGGAGGGCACGCATTGCATGGAGCACTGGGTGTGGTGTAAAACTATGAACTCTGTTACGCTGAAAAGAAATAAAAAAAAATAAAAAAGATTTAATTTTTTAAAAAAAATTTTTTAAAAGAGAGAGAAAGAGATCATGCACAGAGGGAGAGGGAGAAGCAGACTCCCCACTGAGCAGAGAGCCCGATGTGCGGCTCAGTCCTGGGACCCCAATATCACAACCCAAGCTGAAGGCAGATGCTTAACTGACTGAGCCACCCAGGCACCCTAGTTATAACTCTTCTTTAAATGTTTCACAGAATTCTCCTGTGAAGCCATCTCGCCCTGGACCTCTGTTTGTTGGGAGTTTTTTGATTACTGTTTCAGTTTTCATTGTTGGTAATTGGTCTGTTCAAATTTTCTATTTTTTTCCTGGTTTAGTTTTGGGAGATTATATCTCTAGGAACTTACCCATTTCTTTTAAGTTGTCCAATTTGTTGGCATATAGGTTTTCATAATACTCTGTTATAATTTATTTCTGTGGTGTTATTTCTCCTCTTTCATTAGTGATTTCCTTTATTTGGGTTATCTCTCTCTCTGTTTTTGTTTGTTTGTTTGTTTGTTTGTTTGTTTTAAGTGAGTCTGGCTGTATGTTTATCTATTTCATTGGTCTTTTCAGAGAACCAGCTCCTGGTTTCACTGATCTATTGTATTTTTTAGTTCCTATGTCATTTTCTTCTGCCCTAATCTTTATTATTTCCTTCCTTTTGCTTGGTTTGGGTTTTATCCTTCTTTTTCTAGCTCTTTTAGATGTGCAGTTAGGTTGTTTGAGATTTTTCTTGTTTCTTCTTGATGTAGGCCTATATTGCTATAAATTTCCCTCTTAGAACTACTTTTGTGGTATACCAAAGATTTTAGACTGTTGTTTTCTTATCTTTCTTTCTTTCTTTTTTTTTTTTTTAAGATTTTATTTATTTGACAGAGAGACACAGCGAGAAAGGGAATACAAGTGGGGGAAAGGGAGAGGGAGAAGCAGGCTTCCTGCTGAGCAGGGAGCCTAATGCCAGCCTGATTCCAGGATTCTGGGATCATGACCTGAATCTAAGGTAGATGATTAACGAATGAGCCACCCAGCTGCCCCTTGTACCCGTTGTTTTCATTTTTATTTGTTTCCATGTAATTTTTTTATCTCTTCTTTGATTTCTTGGTTGATCCATTCATTGTTTAGTAGCATATTATTTAATCTCCACGTATTTGTAGTCTTTCCAAATTTTTTCTTGTGTTCGATTTCTAATTTCATAGTATTGTGGTCAGAAAAGGTGCATGGTAGGACTTTGATTTTGTTTTAATTTGTTGAGACTTGTTCTGTGGCCTAATGTGTTATCTGCTCTGGAGACTGTACCATGTGCACAGTGTGTATCCTGTTGTTTTAGGGTGGAATGTTCTGAGTATGTTAAAGTCATCTGGTCCAGTGTGTCTTTCAGAACCACAGTTTTCTTGTTGATTTTCTGTTTGGATGATTTGTCCATTGATGGGAATGGATATCAAGGCCCCCACTATGATTGTATCATTATCCATTGTTTCCTGAAGGCTTTGTTTTCTTCACTCTACCTTTTACCTAGTAAGATATATTTTTCTAAGAAACCCTAGCAGGCTGGATTTTAGTCACATAGCTCCCCCTAGCTTCAAGAGAGACTGGGTAATGGGGCACCTGGGTGGCTCAGTCCATTAAGCATCTGCCTTTAGCTGGGTTCCTGATTTCAGGGTACGTGTTTGAGCTCCATGTCGGGCTCCCTGCACAGCAGGGAGCCTTCTCTCTCTCCCTCTGCCTGCCTGTGCGCTTGCTCTCTCTCTCAAATAAATAAATAAAATCTTAAAAAAAAATAGCTTGGGTAAATGCACGTTTAGATTTTCTAGCGTCTGTGGTGGAAAGCAAGGTTGAGAGATTTGGGAGTGTCTGTTCATCAGGCAAGCAGCAGATTTTGTTCACAGGGTATTATTGGGTACAGTATGACCACTATTTTCTCTGGTGGAAATGGAAAGGGATCATTAAGCTGAGGGTTGGGGAAGACATAATTGATCTGCATCTGTGTCCTCCACAGGCCTACTTGTACTAAAAGCTATGGGTAGTTTGAGTGCTAATTATGTAGACTAGAAATGATTCACGTTGAGTAAATGGTTACAGCATTTGCTTTATCCCCTGGAGACTTCCTTGATCTTTCATCTTCGTCGTCAGCATTGGAATGACCTAGCCAAATTAAGCAAAAAGATAAATGGTCTTATAACTGGATTTTGCTAAGAGAAAATTACTCGTTTGTACAGTTGAGCCTATTCAGTCATTTTGAGATTCAGTTAAACATTTAAAACCAAAATGTTCTGTATGTTTCACTATACTAGAATGAAAGAATAAGTGGCATTATGTGGTGTCCAACTGGGCAGGGAGTAGGGTTGGGGGAGGAACCTGCTGCATAGATCCTTCGTATTCGTTTCCTGTAGTTAGTTTGGTTATGTGACTTTGATGATCTCTTGCTTGTCTGTTTACACGTTTTTAGTGCACGAGCATAGCTGTGTCTCGGAAATGGTTGGCTTTGGGAAGTTCAGGAGGAGGACTCAATCTCATTCAGAAGGAAGGCTGGAAGCACAGGCTCTTTCTTTCACACAGGGTAAGATTAAGGGTAGTCCTGTCATAGCATTTGGAATATCTTTTGTAAGTTCCAGTTTCTCTGTTACGAATAATCATTTGGAGTAAAAGAGGAATGTAAATCTTGAGATTTAAAAGTAAAAAATTAACATTTTTGAGAAGCCTAGTATTCTTCCTTTTGTGTTATAGGAAGGTGCAATTTCTCAGGTTGCCTGTTGTTTACACGATGATGATTATGTTGCTGTAGCTACCAGGTGAGAAACTGCTTTAAAATAATGTGATCTTTTCTAAATACACTTAATTTAATTTTACATTGTGTATTTTACATTTTGTATTTTATATTTTATTGAGAGTGAGCACTCAAGCCAACAGAGAGAGAGAAAGAATCCTAAGCGGGCTCTCTGCTAAGTTTGGAGCTCAATGCCATGCGGGGGCTCCATCTATGACCCTGAGACCATGACCTGAGCCAAAATCAAGAGTCAGACACTTGACTGATTGAGCCACCCAGAAGGCCCTCTAAATACAGTTTAAATTGACAGATGTAGTTGTGTGTTTGTTAGTGTGGCCAACTATCCTGGTTTGCCCAAGACTGTTCCAGTTTTAGCACCGAAAGTCTTGTGTCCTAAGGAAATCTTTCATTTTCTAGCAAACCAGAACAGACAGTTGGTCGCTGTGGGTTATGGAAAATATCAGTATGCGGCAACAACATTTCAGTGGCCTTAAAAGAGAAAGGTAACTGAGATAATTTAGAACATCTAAGTTCCCTTGTACTGGATTGGTGGACTAAAGCAAGGAAATTAGTACCTTGAGTTTCTACTTCCTCTTTTTTGAAGAGCAGGAGTTTGCATGTATATTTTATATAATTGATATTGTGATACAAAGAAATTTCACCTTTTTCACCATTGCCAAATGTCTGCTTTTCTGACTCATTTTCTTGCAGTCAAGGTCTCGTAGTTGTTTGGGAATTAAATCAGGAGCGTCGTGGGAAACCAGAACAAATTTATGTGTCTTCAGAGCACAAAGGCCGAAAAGTTACAGCTCTCTGTTGGGACACAGCTATTCTTAGAGTTTTTGTAGGTGATCATACGGGGAAAGTTTCTGCCATCAAACTTAACACTTCTAAACAAGCAAAGGTAAGAAACAGTCCAGTTCCTTGTGTATGTGGGTGAGATATGAGATACTGTCTTACAGAATTTCAATTGAAGGACACAATTTTAGCTACTATATTTCTTGGGGGACTGATCTAGAGCCCAAGCTATTAATTTTGAGGAGACTTGTTTGTGTGTAGTACATATAGTAGCCTAATTCAACTTGATACTGTTGCAGGGTGGCTTTGTGAGCTGACTTCAGTAATTTGCACATTGTCTATTTTTTTTTTAAATATTTTATTTATTTGTCAGAGAGAGAGAGGAGCGAGAGCGAGCACAGGCAGACAGAGTGGCAGGCAGAGGCAGAGGGAGAAGCAGGCTCCCTGCCAAGCAAGGAGCCCGATGTGGGACTCGATCCCAGGACGCTGGGATCATGACCCAAGCCGAAGGCAGCTGCTTAACCAACTGAGCTACCCAGGCGTCCCTGCACATTGTCTGTTACAGTACTCTGTAATTCACCTGTATGACGCACTTAAATTAAACATTAATACGAGGCTATTAATAAAGATAAGATTCTTCTCTTTGTTTTTCTTTTTGAGAGAGAGAGAAAGAGAGAATGAAAGGGGGCAGGGACAGAGGGAGTGAATCTTTCAAACAGATTCCTTGCAGAGCACAGAGCCTGATGTATAGGGCTTGATCCCAGGATCCGTGAGATCATGACCTGAGATGAAACCAAGAGTTGGACGCTTAACTGACTGAGCCACCCAGGCACCCCAATGAGATGCCTCTTTATTAGTTGTGTGAACAAAATGGGAAACATAGAAATGTATCAGTTGTCCAGGCTTCTATTCTCCTGATCCCTATTTAGAAGAAACTCATGAGTCTAGGTACATTTTTTCTCAAAATGGATGTAACTTACCATAAATTGAATCTTAAAGGTACTTCCTGGATTGTGCTCAGCTGCATGGGTCCCAGGCTTCCTACTACAGTTGTTGGAGCAGAAAGGTTAAGTTTCAGGTTATGCTAACAGATAACCTGTTATCCGTTACCTAACAGATGCTCCAGTCTCTCATTAAGGCAGAACAGACCAAATTCTTACTGTCCCTCTTCTCCAAAATTGTTACAATGGGGAGCTTGGCTTATTTCCACATAGGATCTTTGAAGAAAAAGAAGAAATCTAACTACCATTGGCTAAATTATTTTGTTTTAATTAACACATCAGAATGTTCTTCTGATTTGGTCATGGTAACCCATCAAAGTTACCGCTTGATTCCTAACCTTTTTTTTTTTTTTTTTTAGATTTTATTTATTTGACAGACAGAGATCACAAGTAGGCAGAGAAGCAGGCAGAGAGAGAAATTCCTAGCATATTTTTGATCCCCAAAGCATTTGGAACCTTACAGGTGCTATAGCCCTAATTTGTCTTTTTTCCCAAAGGAAGAAGTACTGTTTTCTGTGTGACAAAGTTCTGTCACATGTTCCAAAACTTGCCTTATCTTTGTCATTCTAGTTTCTGAGATTAGATAACCAGAAACTGAGCCTTAAGAGTTGTCTTCTACGGTTATATAACCAAGTATGTCACCGCTTTTAAAATGAGTGGAACTTCGATATCCTAATAGGCAAATTAAATTTTGGCCCATTTGAAATTTGTTTTTTTGCTATCCAGTTATGTTCACTTAAAAGGTAAAGAGAAGGAGATTATACGGGTCTGTAAAGATGAGTCTTCTTTCCTTGTCATGTCTCTTTTAGGCAGCTGCTGCCTTTGTGATGTTTCCTGTCCAGACAATAACAACGGTTGACTCCTGTGTTGTGCAGTTAGATTATTTGGACGGAAGACTCCTTATATCTTCACTTACTCGATCATTCTTGTGTGACACTGAGAGGTATATTGGCCAACCATGAGTCGTAGGTGATGCGGAGTTCTGGAACTCTCAGAGACTCAGATGTCATCTAGCCCAGACCCCTCTGTTCAGTAATACAGATGTTAATGAGGAACCAGCTGTGTGCAAGCTGATGTTAGAGAACAGGAGAGACAGGAGACTGAGACAGTCCAGTGGGCTACTGAGATAGATGTTCAGTTAACTCGGTGGAGGGTGGTCACAGTGCCATGAGGGGAGGCCCAGCATAGGCCTATTTCAGTATGGGGGCTCAGGAAGTCTTCCTTGATTGAATTTGTTGTTTAGAGTTGTGTGTTTAATAGCATTGTACTGATTGGGTGAAGAATAATTAAGAACTTTGTGATGCTGACAGATATTTTACCAAAATCTCCAGGGTGGAGGCAAAGGTTCAGTGAATGGCAAAGGAGTGTGTTAGAGGTAGCAGTGAAACACCAGAGCCAAACAGGAAACAGCTTGGAATAAATATTATGTACCCCTGTGCTGAAGTTCCTCAGCCATTCTCCCTGCAGGGAAATTTTCATTCTTGATTCTATTTTCTCGGTACCATATTCTCCAGGACCAGCCACCCCTTTGAATATTTATTAAGGAAAATTTTGAGCCTACATGAAAGAGAATTTTATATTGAACCCCTGTGAACCCACCAGGCAGCTTCACTAATTTTTTTTTTTAATGCAGTCTTTTTTTTTTTTTTTTAAGATTTTATTTATTTATTTGACAGAGATTACAAGTAGGCAAGAGAGGCAGGCAGGGAGAGAGAGGAGGAAGCAGGCTCTCCGCGGAGCAGAGAGCCTGATGTGGGGCTCGATCCCAGGACCCTGGGATCATGACCTGAGCCGAAAGCAGAGGCTTTAACCCACTGAGCCACCCAGGAGCCCCCAGCTTCACTAATTTTGATGATGATTTTTGGTAGGCTGAATTTGGAGTAAGAGGAGAAGGAAGGGACGTTCTAGCAGGGAGGAACAGCCTCTTGGGGAAAAGTGAGAAAGAATTAGGCAGATTTTAAAACCTGCCAGCCTGGCTTAAGTAGGGCAGTTGGGGAAGATCAGGTTACTAAATTGGCACCATAGTGAGAGCAGCAGCCTTAAATGTCACATAATTAAGTGGGTTCTCAGGTCATTTTAAGAAGTTGTACATATAGAATATCAGGGTTTGAAAATTGATTTCCTTAGAACTATTCAGGCTTGGAAAATCTTTACGTATTTCCAGGAGTTCATATATCTTAATTAGAAGGCAGCTATTCTAGAAAGCACGAGATTATTACAAAAGGTTTGAAGGAAGGTATACAGAGTCAGGGATGGTAGAGGGAAGGTTGGGGAGAAGGTATACTTTTATTTATTTTCTTGGATGGGAAAGGCACATGGAAAGGAAGCCAGTTACAACAGGTGGCAGGTGCCTGAGATCAGAGAACCTAGCTGGACAGCATAGAGGCAAGGCCTTGAGATGCACATGGTCAGTTTACATGAGTTTGTGGGAAGGAGGATGTACTTGGTTCTGGCCTGTCTTAGACTATAGCTCAGTGATGAAGTTAGACTTGGAGAATTGGAGATCATCTAGTTGTCACCCTTTTGTTCTTATAGATCAGAAAGCCTAGGCGTTCCAAGTGATAGAGCATACTTAATATCACCGTGCTGGGAAGAGGCAGGCAAGACTAGAACCTTTATGTCTCGATTCTGTGCCTCCGCTCTTAACAACTCACAGTTCCCCCAAAACAACCTTTGACATTGGACCTTTGGCCATTAACTCCACACTTGAGATTTTGGTAAAGTATTTATTAGCTTCACCAAGTTCCTAACTATTCTGTAGATTTTCAAGTTTACCAAGGGACCCAATATAGAAAGATATATGATAAGCTTTTTAAAATAAAGAGTAAATAAATAGAGGCTTATTTTTCCTTTTGTGCAGTAGAGTTGCTCATCATCATTTTCCCAGTCACAGGGGCGTGGCTAGAGTTGGTTATGAGAAAAGCATAGATTCTGCTGTTAGAATAACATGTTAAAGAAATGCCCACTTCCTGTTAATTGGAATTCAGTTTGGGAGGACATGGATAGTACAATAAATTTAAAAATACATTTATGTTTAAAATTTTTTGTTTCAACCTATATTCCCTCCCAACAAAGAGCTTTTTTTCTTTTTTTTTTTTAAGTAGGCTACACACCCAGCATGGAGCCCAATGCAGGGCTTGAACTCTTGACCCTGAGATCAAGACCTGAGCTGAGATCAAGAGTCGGATGCTTAACCAACTGACACATCCAGGCACCCCAACATTTTTCTTAAATGGGGGCTCTTAATAACTAATTGAAATGATAGATACAAATTTTCTTCTCCTGCCAGCCACTCACTACTTTCTGTTAGTATTGTTGATGAGCACGGTGGATCCCAGGAAGGAATAAAAAAAATAGAAACAAAGAACTATCGGGTACAGGGGAGAGAACATTGACTAATGGAGCATGACAATATGATTTCAAATTCTGGCTCTACCACTTTTTAAGCCTTGCTAAATATTGGTTTCCCCATCCAGAACGTAGAGATAGTTCTAAGGATTAACTAAGGTAATGTATATGAATTACTTAGCTTTATGCCTGTTACATACTGTTTGAAAACGTAGAAAGCAAGGTTAATGAGCATATGAGTAAGAATGAGTTGCCTGTATTTGTTCACTCAGCAAACATTCATTGCCCTCTTCTGGACCCTTAGTACTGTATTAAGCCACAGAGGTTATAATGTAAGCAAGAAATAGATTTTATTTCCCAAATAACATAAGTAATAAATCCATAGTTTCTTAGATTGCTCTGTATGTGTTTTGAGGCACTTTCACATCATGATCTCGTGGTATATACCGTTATTATTATAGTTTTTTATAGTACGCAGGTACACTATGAGGTTACATTTGATTCATGAAACGAATAAGTACAGGAATATTTATTGAATTATATCTAAAATCACCTTGTAAGTTCACACTACAGAGCATATTAGATCATTCTCTAATAGAAGAGTTTGAGTATATGGAACGCTGCAATGCGTGATCAGTGCTTTCTGTAGGCCAGATGCTGTGCCTTTAAATTCAACTAAAGAAGAGTAAGAAATGGCTTTTGTCCTAAAGAAAGTCATAATCTATTGTGATAGACACAATTGCCATATATAACGTGGTAAGCACCCGGGGAAGCATGTAATTCAGCTTATGGGCATCAAGGAAGTCTCTCAGAGGAAGAATGGTGTAATGAAGTCCTGGAGAATAAGTAAAGCAGATTTTAGGAAGAGACATCTTCATGTCACCTTCCGTGTTCTCAGGCAGTATACTGAGCTCTTCTGTTTAGCTCATGTGCTCATCAGGGAATGGAGTGTTCAAGGTTGCCATGTTTCAGAAGGACTTGGCCTTTTGAAGAAAGAGTGAGGAGTTTCCTGGGTGTTGGTAGTGGGGACGACTGTGAGACAGGGTGGGAGAGGTAGCTTAGCAACTCGCATGGGGAGTCCACCTTTTACAAGGTGATCAGGGATGGATTTTTTAAAATAACTTTTCAGTAGGATTTCAGGATGTATGAAATGATTGGCTGGCACTCATTTTGTAGATTTCAAAGGGGACTTCACATAGAATTGTGAGCCCCTATTCTGTGGATAATAAACTTAGTACTAATGTGATGTGGTTTGCTTCCTGTTGTAGAAATAGTTAATGGCAGGTCAAAGCTAGAGCCCTGTTTTGACCTTTCCAAGGTGCTGCTCTTTCCAGTATACTGCTACTATGAATATAGAGAGGACATTATGGCCATGCTGCTTTGTAGTGCCATTTTCTTTTTTTTTTTTTATTATGAGTAAACTTGCTTTTTTTTCCTTTTTGGGAATCAGAGAAAAATTTTGGAGAATTGGAAGCAAGGACAGAGATGGAGAATATGGAGCTTGTTTCTTTCCTGCAAGATGTTCTGCAGGCCAGCAACCCCTAATATATTGTGCTCGCCCTGGCTCCAGGATGTGGGAAGTGAACTTCGATGGGGAAGTTATAAGTACACATCAGTTTAAGAAACTCCTCTCGTCACCACCTCTCCCTGTGATTACCCTAAGGTAATGATTTGTGTGGCTGGTAGGGATTATTTGAGGAATTTACATGCAAGAGTTGGGTTGAAATCTCTGATACTCTAGATGAGTTAAAGATTTTATTATGCCTTCTAAGAGTGAAGTAGAATTTTTATTAAAGATTTAGAGAAACCAAAAAGTCCTTAACCAGTTATCTTTGGTATGGTTGAAGTAGATTAAATAAAGGTAGATGAGGGAACAGGATACTTTTATGTTGTGATTCAATCATTAACAGACTGTTTACTTCCTAGATCAGATCCTCAGTATGATCATACAGTTGGATCCTCCCAATCTTTGTCTTTCCCCAGACTCTTGCATGTTAGGTAAGTTTCTCCTTTTGGGGGGGAAAAAAAGAAAAAGAACACTTTTTCTCTTTGCTTCTTGTTCACAGGCGGTTAGCTTTTTTTTTTTTATTTGAAAGATCAAGAGAGAGTGACCAAGAGAGAGAGAGTACCAACCAGGGGGAGAGACAGAGGGAGAAGCAGACTCCCCATTGAGCAGGGAGCTGACGCACAGCTCCATCCCAGGACCCCAGGATCGTGACCTGAGCCAAAAGCAGACAGTTAACTGAGCCCTCCAGGCGCCCTGACAGTTAGCTTTCTTTTTTTTTTTTTTTTAAGATTTTATTTATTTATTTGACATACAGAGATCACAAGTAGGCAGAGAGGCAGGCAGAGAGAGAGAGGGAAGCAGGCTCCCCGCTGAGCAGAGAGCCCAATGCAGGGCTCAATCCCAGGACCCCGAGATCATGACCTGAGCCAAAGGCAGAGGCTTAATCCACTGAGCCCCTCAGGCACCCTAGCAGTTAGCTTTTTAAAAGGTTTTTGTATTTAACTGTTTTAGGAAATGCCTATGTTACATGAAGTGTTCTAAGAGGAATAAAAAGATCATGGATATATGTTGCTTTTTTGGGTTGCGGATTGATCTCAACCCGTTGGACAGTCTGTAATTATCAGGGAACTTCTAATGATTAGAGCTATGAGCTGTCGATACTCTTTCTTTCATAATCTCTCCTACCTGCTGGGAGGTTACAATGGAAGCAAGTCTCAGACTGAAGTCAGCCACACATAGATATGTTTCTTAGCAGGTAGGCACAAACCTAATTATAGAACTTTTTCTTCTAAGCTTGGTAAACTTTCAGCTCTATGTCCTTTAGGTGCTCTGACAAGTAAGTACCTTGCATGAAAGATCTGCTTGAGGTACGTTCAGCCGGATTCTAACTTTTTTTTTTTTAATGAGTTCATTTATCTATTTGGGGGGTAGAGCACAGAGGGAGAGTGCAAGGGAGAAGCAGAGTCCCTGCTGAGCTGAGAGCCAGATGTGGGCCTCTATCCCAGGACCCGGAGATCATGACCCAAGCTGAAGGCAAATGCTTAACTGATTGAGCCACCGGTGTGCCCCACATTCAGCCATATTATAACATCAGGATTCAGCTAGCCTTCCAGTTGGATTAGGTGCAAAAGTCCACTAAGTGGCAGCACAGAGTGCCACTAAAGGCTGGGTTTGCCGAGTCTTACACCTTGTTCTGCCAGTGTTATGATTTCCACCCAGTCTGTGTGTCTTGAACTCATTTCATCAATGGATATTATTTCTAATATCCCTTAAGTTAATGCATAAGATCTCTAATGCAGATTCAGAGAATGTTATTTAGAGGTTGTTGTAAATAGCCTGATTGAGTTCTTTCGTCAAAGGCTAACTGCTCTTAGAATGTGAAAAAAAAAAAAACAAACACCCTTGAAATGTTAACTAATTGCCCCTGATGTATGTATATGTCATACTGCCTACACTGGTGTATTTAAAATTAAATTGTAAACAGTTTAACATATTCCTAATTCACCCTGAAAATTACTGAGAAAAGATGACTGTTTGCTCATGATTAGATAAAGCATATTAAAAACTCTTCCTGGGGCGCCTGGGTGGCTCAGTTGGTTGGGCGTCTGCCTTCTGCTTGGGTCATGATCCCAGGGTCCTGGGATCGAGCTGAACATAGGGCTCCCTGCCCAGCAGGGAGCTTACTTATCCCTGTCCCTTTGCCGGCCACTCTACCTACTTGTGATTTCTGTCTCTCTGTCAGATAAATAAATAAAATCTTTAAAAAAGACAAAAAAATTCCCTTTTCCTTTATGGTACTTATTATGATTTATAATTACATATTCATACAACATTTATGCTTGTTTTACTATTAGTAAGTGCTGTAAGGGCTTTGTGTCTGTTTTGTTCATTCTCAGCGCTTGGCATAGCCTCTGGCACATGACAGACATGGGCTGACTGTGGTGTGATTGGTGAGGAAGCCCTTTACCCCAAGAGTATGTTTTCTAATCGCAAGGCCACAGTTTGCTCCGTTCTCCTGGGAGTTGTTCTTTGAGTTAAGCTATTTAAATCTCCTGTTACAGTCTCTTACAAAGCCCTTGATGATCCGGCTCTGCCTACTGCTCAGTTTAAGTAGTAATTAATGCTGGTTTGAAGCCTCTGCTGACTCCTCCAGCAAGCAGGATGAAATTAGACACTTATTCCCAGGCACTATTGTCACACCTTGTTGATTCCTCTGTCACCACCCATTTCACTGTACCACAAATATCAATCCCAGCACCAGATTGTCAACTGCTTTGCTCTGGGCTTGGTCTTAGGCACACAGAAGGCTCTCAAGTAACAGCTCAGTTAAAGAATTCAGTGAAGGTTTTTTTTTTAAACATGAGTAGAAAGGCTTTTTGTTTCTGTTTCTTTTTTTTTCCCCTACCTATATACTTGTGTCCAGTGGCAACCTTTACTATTACACCCACAAATCCCAAAGGAAGTAAATTTATATACTTTATTTTCTTTGGGGTAAACAGTATTACTTTCCCTTCCTTGGCCTTGCAGTGCTCTTAGGCTGTGTCCTACTCTGTTTATTATCAGTGAAAGGACAAGGGGATAAGTGATGTGTAGATTGCAAATTATCAGCTCTTACCTAAGCTCCCCTCCAAAGATTTCCTAAGGAAGCTGAGTATCAAAGTTTAGTATCAAAATCATTTTGTTTCTCTACTCAGGGATCCTTTGGCTTCTTTTTTTTTTTTCTTCTTTGGCTCCTGAAGGTAACCTTCTGGTTTTTCATCCTTTAGATTAGCATTCTGACCATTTCTTCCATCTTTGTGTCAAATACTGTTTTCTCATAGGGACAGTGACCTGGTCTTATATTGACAAAATGTTTAGTATTTGTGTGAGGACCCAGTTCCTATTAAATATCACTCCTGGTGTTTCATAGCCACATAGTACCATTTTTAGTACTCTTGGGAGTATAAATTTTAAAAAGGTCCCTGTTCTTTTTTTTTTTCTAATTTATTTATTTATTAGTGCGCATGTGCAAGCACAAGTTGGGAGGAGGGGCAGAGGGGGAGAGAGAATCTCAAGGAGGACCCTCCCCCACCCCCCTGCTGAGCATGGCGTGTGACACAGGGCTCCATTTCATGACCTGAGATCACGACCTGAGCCAAAATCAAGAGTCAGATGCTTAACCAACTGAGCCACCCAGGTGCCTCAGTGTTCCTGTTCTTAAGATTATAATTTGTTGGAGATGTGGTATTTTCGACACAAAGTGAGGGTTGCAGCAGTACAGTACATGACTAAGTACCGTATGGACACAGGTGACAGGAAGTAGGGTAAGCGCAGGAGGAAGAGCAGTTGCTGTGGGTTCTTGGATCCCAGAGGGGAGTAGCACTTCTGTGATCCTTGGGAGGCGGCTAGAGTGAGCATTATAAGCTGGGATGCCCTGACTGAGGGGAAGAAGTAGAGATGACCCATTGGTATCTGAGAAACAGTAGCAGCCTTGAGAAAGAGTACACAAGTAAATACAAGCAAAGGGGCATCCAAAAAGATGAGCAGAGATGGAGAGTACCAGAGGACTGGAAAAGCTGGTCCAGGAAAGTGCAATGTCCCAGAGTCTGGGGAGGTGAGATTCAGGAAGGAAGGAACAATCAGCAGGGTTGGCCCCTGCTTGAGCATCAAGAAGAAAGGAAATAAGGAAGGGTCATTTGGTTTGGCACTTAGGAAATCTACGAAAATTTTATGAAAATGCAGTTATGTGAAGTAGTCCAGATTCTGGGTAATAGTTGGTGGGTGGGTCAGTGAGGGTAAATGAGGGAAGAAGTAGGATTCTGTGAGGTGTAGAGAAAAAAGTCCAGCTCTTGTAGCCAGACTGTCCTTGGGCGTATTATTTCATCTCTCCAAATTTCAGGGGTTTTTGTTTTTATAAAATAGGGAAAAGCATATCTGTCTTGGTGAGTGTCCACAAGCTAAGATAATGTAGATAGAGACTTTGATAAAGCTCCTGGCAGATGGTTGATGAGGAATTTTTTTTAAACGTTTTTTTTAAAGATTTTTTAAAAAAATTTATTTATTTGACAGACAGAGATCACAAGTAGGCAGAGAGGCAGGCAGAGAGAGAGAGGAGGAAGCAGGCTCCTTGCTGAGCAGAGAGCCCAAGGTGGGGCTCGATCCCAGGACCCTGGGATCATGACCTGAGCCGAAGGCAGAGGCTTTAACCCGCTGAGCCACCCAGTCGCCCCGATGAGGAATTTTTAACCTTTTATTTCCTGCACACAACTGAGGGCATCAAAATATTACCACCCCCATATGTGGCTCACTAGAGCAGTGATTTGCGGTGTGTGTTGTCTGTTTTAAATGTGCCCTTTTCATACCAGTGATGGGAAATTTAGATGCTTTAACAAACATTAGGTAAAATACCAACCTTTTCTTTTTTTAGAAGGTTTTTAGTGTATGTATTTAAATTTTTCCCAGTTTGGTGCCATATTATGCTATTTTTTAAAGGACTCTTGTTAGGTGTTATGACTTGACTAACTGGTTCACTGTTGTGTTTTCTTTCTTTCTTTTTTTTTTTTTAATGTTTTATTTATTTATTTGACAGGGAGATTGACAGCCAGAGAGGGAACACAAGGAGGGGGAGTGGGAGAGGAAGAAGCAGGCTTCCCGCAGAGCAGGGAGCCCGATGTGGGGCTCGATCCCAGGACCCTGGAATCAGGACCTGAGCCAAAGGCAGACACCTAATGACTGAGCCACCCAGGCACCCTTGTTTTGTCTTCTTTGTACAATCTTCCTTTAATAGCTTATGTGAGGATCTAAATTCAGGGAATTAGATCATAAATTTCTGTATCCAAGCAAACTAGAATTCTCTTCTTCCCTTTTCTTTTGTAGTGAGCACTGTGTGCTGACTTGGACAGAAAGAGGAATTTATGTTTTCCTTCCTCAGAATGTTCAAGTTCTTCTCTGGAGTGAAGTTAAAGGTAATTACATTTTTCTTCCTTATGTAATTTATTTTATTTTTAAAGATTTTATTTACTTACTTGAGAGAGGGAAGGACTATGAGTGGGGTTGGGGGCAGGGGGAGAAGGCTCTCCACTGAGCAGGAAGCCAGACTGAAACACCCAGGTGTCCCTTTCCTTATGTAAATTTTAATCTCTTGCTTGTGAAAAATTCAATGATCATAAGAGAATTCTCTTGGAGTGTGAAAAGTAGAAAAATAGACTGAGGTGGTGTTTCTCTTAAAGATTAATGTCAGGGGGAGGTGCCTAGGTGGCTCAGTGGGTTAAAGCCTCTGCCTTCGGCTCAGGTCATGATCCCAGGGTCCTGGAATTGAGCCCCGCATCAGGCTCTCTGCTCAGCAGGGAGCCTGCTTCCCTTCCTCTCTGCCTGCCTCTCTGCCTACTTGTGATCTCTGTCTGTCAAATAAATAAAAATCTTTAAAAAAAAAATTAAAAAAAAAAAAAAGATTAATGTCGGGGGTGCCTGGATGGCTTAGTCAGTTAAGCATCTGCCTTAGGCTCAGGTTATGATCCCAGAGTCCCAAGATAAAGCCCCATGTCAGGCTCCCTACACAGTGGGGAGTCTGCTTCTCCCTCTACCCCTCACCTTGCTCGTGCTCTCTCTCTCTTGCTTGCTCTCTCTCAAATAAATAAAAATCTTAAAAAAATAAAGATTAATGTCATAGATGTTTTCCACTGTAATGTATTTCCCAAGCATATACTTGGGAATTTGTGTTCAGTTATTCAGTTTTTCATGGATAATTTTATTTTTTATTTATTTATTTTTTTAAGTAGGCTCCATGGACAGAGTCCAACATGGGGCTTGAACTCAGAACCCTGCTGAGATCAAGACCTCGGCTGAAGACTCAGCTGCTTAAGCGACTGAGCCTCCCCCAGGCACCCCTTCATGGATAATTTAAAATATAATTTTCACTTATTCTTAAATATTAGTAACCACTGCTAAAGATTAAGTGGGTTAATTTTTTCCTTCTAATTACCCTGAATCTTTATCCGCATTAGAAGTCTTGCTTTCGCTTCCATTTTGTGTCTTAATAGTTTGGGGTTCAGAATCCTTGTGGAGGGGAGCACATGGGTGGCTCAGTCAGTTAAGCATCTGCCTTCTGCTCAGGTCCTAATCCCAGGGTTCTGGGATCGAGCTCCGCATTGGGCTTCCCTCTCCCTCTGCTTGCGGCTCCCCTGCTTGTGCTCTCTCTCTGTCAAATAAATAAATAAAATGTTTAAAAAAAAAAAAAAAGAATTCCTTGTGGGAATAACATTTGTTGTTGTTGTTTTTTTTAGTTTAAACCAGAAATGGAAGAAATCTTGCATCATTAGCATTGCTACTCAGTATATCTTTCTGGGTCATTTTCTACATTGCAGAAATATAAGAAAGAGGAACTTACTTCCTGATCTGATTAATACTGATTTCTTGTGGTTTAAGTTGCTAAGGTTGTCCCTCAAAAACAAGATTGTTTTTTAAAAATTGACATACACACTGAGTTTAAGGTATATACAAAGTTTTGATTTGATACAGTTACATAGTTAACCCTTGAACAATGTGGGACTTAGGGGCACAGACCCGGGACCTGCGCAGTCGAAAACCTGCATGTAACTTTTGACTTCCCCAAAACTTAACTACTAATAATAACCTGCTGTTGACCCAAAGCCTTGTTGGTAACATCAACAGTTGAGTAACATTCTTTGTATGTTATATGTATTATTTGCTATATTCTTACAAGAAAGCAAGCTAGAGAAGAGAACATTATTAAGAAAATCATAAGAAAGGGGTGCCTGGGTGGCTCAGTGGATTAAAGCCTCTGCCTTCGGCTTGGGTCATGATCCCAGGGTCCTGGGATCGAGCCCCACATCAGGCTCTCTGCTCAGCAGGGAGCCTGCTTTCCTTCCTCTCTCTCTGCCTGCCTCTCTGCCTACTTGTGATCTCTCTGTCAAATAAATAAATACAATATTTTAAAAAAATCATAAGAAAGAGCAAATACGTTTACTATACTGTATTAATTTAAAAAAATTCATATGTCCATGGACCCATGCAGTTCAAACCCATGTTGTTCAAGGATCAGCTATATATTGCAATATGATTACTGTCTTTTGTGATGAGAACTTTTAAGATCTAGTCTCTTAGCAATTTTGCAATATATGGTACAGTATTGTGAACTGTAATCACAATGCTGTGCGTTAGATCTCTAGAACTTGTCAGCTAATTGCAAGTTTGTACCCCTTGACCAATATCCCCCACCCCTCCAGTCCCTGGTTTTCACCATTCTTCTCTGCGTCTACTTGTTTGGCTTTTTCAGGTTGCACCTATAAGTGAGATCAAAAACTAGTTTTTTAACTCCTTTCATGATGTTCTGCCAAGATAGGTATTTTCTCATGAACTGTCGATTTACATACTGTGTTAAAATCTGTTTGTTGCCATCAGATTGTAACTCAGAAATGTTGTCATCTGGTCTCTGATGTCGAGTGCTCTCTTAAAGCCCCAATTTCTTTTTATAGAAAGTAGCATTTTATTTTGCTTATTTTATTTTACCATTACTATTTTTTTTAATTTATTTTATTTCTTTTCAGTGTTCCAGCATTCATTGTTTATGCACCACACTGAGTGCTCCATGCAATACGTGCCCTCCTTAATATCCACGACCAGGCTCACCCAACCCCCTACCCCCCGCCTCTCCAAAACCCTCTGTTTCTCAGAGTCCACAGTCTCTCATGGTTTGTCTCTCCCTCTGATTTCCCCCAACTCACTTCTCTCCTTCTCCCAATGCCCTTCGTGTTATTCCTTATGCTCCACAAGTAAGTGAAACCAAACCGTTACCATTTTTAATTCCAGTAGACTTAACAAACAGTTTAATGTTAGTTTCAGCTGTTCAATATAGTGTTTCAACAGTTCTGTACATCACCCTGTGCTCACCAGGACAAGTGCCCTCCTCAGTCCCCACCACCCATTTCTCCCATCCCCCCCACCACCCTCCCCTCTGGTGACCATCAGTTTGTTCTCTGTAGTTAAGAGTCTGTTTCTTGGTTTCTTTCTCTTTTTCCTTTGCTCATTTGTTTTATTTAGAAAGTAGCATCTTTCACATAGAATTTTAGAGAAGAGAGATGTGTTTTTGTTTTTTGTTTTTGATCTTTCTAGAAGTGTCTAAAATATTTCTTCATTGAATTGCAAGTATAATAGCAATGAAATTCAGGCAAGCCAAACTCAATATAAAAAATGAATTTATTAGAATAATTTCCGTCCTTACCAACATGGGGAAGGAGTATGTGGTTAACCTTCTGTGTGTTCACCCCTGTGGGTTTTGTAGATATTCAGGATGTAGCTGTCTGCAAGAATGAGCTCTTCTGTCTGCACCTCAACGGGAAAGTCTCACATCTTTCTCTGTTGTCTGTGGAACGCTGTGTGGAACGCCTGCTGAGGAGAGGCCTGTGGAACCTGGCTGCTCGCACTTGCTGTCTTTTCCAAAATTCTATTATTGCCAGCAGAGTGAGTCAGAGTGCTTACCTGTTCACCTGGGTTGTTGGAACCGCACTAGTTTGCAGGAGTGGGCTGCAAAGTTGCCTGTCTTTATTAGCCCTGTCTATATGACCTACAGATGAAGCAGCAATAAATCCCTAATGGAATATTGCCAGACAAATCTAGGGGTGGGTGGTGGGTAAGAAAAAGGGTATACTTCCCACTGAAGAAAAAAAAAATTGCATTTTCTCAGAAACTTCGTTGAATTTCAGGCCTTGTTTTAAGGGGGTTGATTGTGTGTATGGTAACTCTTAATTCTTAATTCCTAAGATAATTCCCATTAAGTCTTTCTTGAGCTTATTAAACCTTTTTAAAGCACCTTTGAGGTTTCATGGTCTCTGTTAGACATTTTTCAGTATATTGGCCATTGAATTTAGATTTAGTTATAAGTAGTAAGCTGTTCTATTTGGTTTCTGCTTACCCTTTCACAAGGGAAGAAAATCTTTGACTGTAGATAAATTGGAGCATTTGAAGTCTCAGCTGGATGTTACAACCTACAGTGATCTTATTTCTCAACTGGAAGAATTGATCTTAAAATTTGAGCCTTTGGATTCAGCTTGCAGCAGTAGAAGAAGCTCCATTTCGTCACATGTAGGTATTTTTACTTTTTAGAAGGTCTATCTGCACAGTAAGGTTTCTCTTCCTTAGGTTGTATGCACATATCTCTTCAGATCCCAGAGCTTATCTTCCTTTCCATATAGTAGATTTGGGGCGTGGTGGGGGGGTTGCCAAGACAAGGCTTTCTTTCAGTTGTTGGGCAGCCCTCATGAGGCGCCCATTTAGGTGTGTGTTGGAGCCACGTTTTGTTTCATCATTATTTATTATATTCTGTTTCCAGACGTACCTCCTATAGCCTCCAGTAGAAGTTCAGTTGCTCCTAGTCTGTGATTTCAGATGCTTTATGGTAATTGGAGTCATAGTGCAGTTCAGGGTTATGTCCCTGCAGCCCAGTTCTCACGGCTGGGATTCATGGAGGCAAGCTAGGGAAACATGGCAGTGTGTGAGTGTGAGCCAGCGGCCAAGGACCTAAACCTTGCTCACCAGCTGGTTCTTTTACACCAAAATTGTTGGGGTGCCTGGGTGGCTCAGTCATTGGGCATCTGCCTTCAGCTCAGGTCATGATCTCAGGGTCCTGGGTTTGAGCCCTGCATTGGGCTCTCTGCTCAGTGGGGAGCCTGCATCCCCCCCCCACACCTCTCTCTCCCTTGCCTGCCTCTCTGCCTACTTGTGATCTCTCTCTGTCTGTGTCAAATAAATAAAATCTTAAAAAAAAAAACAACCCATAATTGTTACTGACTTGCTACCTACTTGTGTTGGTTGTTCTCTTAAAAAAAACATTTTTGTGTTAAAAAGTAAAGTTTCATTTTGATTTTGGGGGGTGGGTTCTTCTTATTTTTAGGAAAGTTTCAGCATCTTGGACTCTGGTATTTATCGTATCATTAGCAGTAGAAGAGGCAGTCAGTCAGATGAAGATTCTTGTTCACTTCATAGCCAAACCCTCTCAGAAGATGAGAGACTCAAAGAATTTGCCTCACATCAAGAAGAGGACCCACCAGATCAGTGTTGGGGCTCACACGGAAATGAAGGTAATGATGACGTGTTTTGTTGGTTGCCGACAGGAAGCAGTTATTTTCTGTGACTCCTATTTGCCAGGATTAACTTGTGCATCAAGTTTTCTACATGGTTTAATAATTTTTATTATGTTGATAGACTTTCCATGTAGATCTACTTGCCACTGGAAGAATGGGTTTATGTTTAGTTGTGTTTTGCCCCCTCCTGTTTAGGCTAACGTTGATACAGTGCCGAATTTTGATCATGCATCAGAGTCCTGGAAAAGTTAAGAAAGAAGGTCATTAACCAGTGGAGTAGAACAGTTTTATCTTGACTAACCAAATTATTTTCCATCAGGAATGAAAAATTACTACAGTTTTGGGGGCCATTGCCTTCACTTTTTGATGTTCGAATATTCCTGTGACTGAACTGTTGAGAAGAGATAATAGAGACTGTAAACCTTCCTTTTTGACTTATGGGGATTCAGGGTTAGTAGGAAAATGAAGGTACCTTCCTAAGTGTTTTATATGTAGACCATCCCATGCATCTTGTAAACTTGTGTTCTGCTCATTTGTATCTGGGTCAGTTGTGATTTTGGTATGGAACCCTTCATTTCCTTTGGTTTATTCATTTCAGAAATTTTTTTAAAGATTAAAATGATTAAATGATTAAATTTTGTTTCTTTGTCCCCCCCATTCCATTTATCAGACAGTGTTTCCCATGTTCCCGGGACATCTGAGACAGATAAGAATGAAACTTTTCTCCCCTTCAGCATTCCTTTATCATTTCGTTCTCCATCTCCTCTTCTGTCTCTTCAGGCTGTCAAGGAAAGGTACGTTAGTCCTGCCACAGAATCCTGTTTCTTGCTTCCCTTCAGTTCTTATGTTAGGTGCTTTTGTGCTGAGAATGGAAAGACATTTTTAAAATTAATTTATTTTTTAAAAGGGTTTTATTTATTTGAGAGAAAGAATGCACGTGAGTGAGAGAGAGCTGGGAGTGGGGGTGGTATGGGGTGGGGGGTGCAGTTAGAGGGGCAGAGGTAGGACGAGAAGCAGACTCCGTGCTGAGCAGGGAGCCTGATACCTATGCAAAGACAAGGAGCTTGGTCCCAGGACCCTGGGATTTTGAACCAAGCGGAAGGCTGATGGTTAACCGATTGGAGCACCCAGGTGCGCCTGGAAAGACATTTTCAATGAGAAAAGAAAACAAAGTCTCTAGGTTATTTCTCATATAAACTCTTATGGGAGGCTATTAACTTCTCATTTCCATCTTGGGCAATGTAGCTTTCCTCTCTGAGTAGTTGGATGTTTGAGTTGTTTTAAAATGTGCCCTCCACCCAAGAGATAGAGCAGAAGTTTGAAAAATCTGTTGTTTTCCTTATCCCTGATAGGAACAGTTTCCATATATCGTTAGTCATCCCTTGATCCTTTCTCAGTTTAGGCTCAGAATTGGAGACTCTTTGGAAGTCTTTCTTACTACTCCACTAGAATTGGCACTTGAGTTTGAGAGAAAAGATTTTGTAAAGCTTCTTAACTGCTTATCTGAGTCTCCCTGGCTACAGTTTTATGTTTTTTTGTTTTTTAATTTTAAATTTAATTCTAGTATAATTAACATACAGTGTCCTGTTAGTTTCAGATGTATAATGTAGTGATTCAGTTACCAGCTGCAGTTTTGCTTATCCTTGGAGGATATGTTGTGACTAGTTAGCCACTGAGTCTCATGGAGAAATTCTATTATTTCTCTGGCCAGAATGGGGCAGGTGATCACATGGCCTCCTTTGCCTAAGTTGACAGAAACCGTGTAGACATAGCCGGAGTTAAAGACGTTTCCTTTAACACCAAATCAAAGCAGTTTAGTAAATGAAGTGACCCCTTACTATACTGTAAATTTTACATGGGCCTTATATGAAATTTGGGGTTGATTAGGGAAGTTGCTATAAGCATAGTCTTTTCTTTTTATTAAGTCCAGATTGCCTTTCTAGGACTAACAGGAACAGACAGAGCACTCAGGTACTGACTTTTTTTGTTTTGGGGAGTAATGAGTTTTTTTCATATTAGTTTTTTGGTATTTGACTTCCAGTGTTTCTAGTTTTGTACGTAAAACTACTGAGAAGATTGGCACCCTTCATACAAGCCCTGATCTGAAAATAAGACCAGAACCCAGAGGTGAGGAGCAGTTATGTGAAGAAGAGATGAGTCCAGTCACCTGCCCAAAGGAAGAAGACGCTGAGTAAGCTCTTGCATATATATCTGGGTAAATTCTAGAGGACTCAGCTGTCATTTTGAAGGAAGGCTTAGACTCTGTGCTATTGGAGAAGGCACACATATAACCCTGTTCATTATAGATTGTGTAGCTCATAAAAAATGTGAATACCATAAAGTAAGTGTTAGAAAATGACATGTATCCATAGCAAATCTTTTTTTTTTAAAGGTTTTATTTATTTATTTGACACGGGGTGGGGGGGTGCGCAAGCAAGGACAGTGCCAGGGAGAGGGAGAAGCAGGCTCCTTGTAGAACAAGGAGGCTGATGCGGAGCTCCATCCCAGGACCCTGGGAACATGACCCAAGCTGAAGGCAGGTGCTCAGCTGACTGAGCCACCTAGGCGCCCCCCCCATAGCACATCTTTTGAGAGAGTTTTAATTTAGCACCTCTTTCATCTTTGCCCTGCATAAACTCCCTTCCTCCAAATCTCTTCAAACTTCTGGGATGTTAGAGTATTAGATTAAGAGGATGACCAATGATCAAGACCCTGTGCTTCTGACAGAGCCCTTGCTCTAGCTCAGTGTGAAGTGTGTCCATCTGGTCTCTGCCTTAATACATATTTCAGGGGATCTGAGCATTAGAAGCGTACAGGCTCAGCACTTACCCAGGGATTGAGAGCCCTGCAGGCCCAGTGTATGTGGACAGTCAGATAAAACAGAAGAGTTTCGTGAATCCATGTATATATAGTAAAAATAGTACAGGTATAGCTGTGGCTTTGAAAGGAGCCCTCAGTGTGACCTTAGCCCCCCCTTTCTATCCTCATTTCCAGCCACATCCTTCCAAGTGCTGTAAATTCCGGTCCTGTCAGAGTGCTGGGTGGGGACACTTCACTGCCTTTCTTCAATTTGTTTCTTTCACCTGCACTATCCTCCCTCCCACCCCCATTATTTTTCTGAACTCACACACTGCCTCCAGGGGAAGGGATCCTTTGATTGCCTCATCAGAATAATTATTGCTGGGGCGCCTGGGTGGCTCAGTGGGTTAAAGCCTCTGCCTTCAGCTCAGGTCATGATCTCATGGTCCTGGGATCGAGCCCCGCATCGGGCTCTCTGCTCAGCAGGGAGCTTGCTTCCTCCTCTCTCTCTCTCTCTCTCTCTGCCTACTTGTGATCTCTGTCTGTCAAATAAATAAATAAAATCTTAAAAAAAAAAAAAAAAAAAAAAAAGAATAATTATTGCTTTTATTGTGCGTTAATAGCACAACGTTTGTGTGTTGCTCTTTCATATTTGCTTTATTCTCATTCGTAGTTAGTTGTTTGCATACCTTTCTTTGTCACTAAACCTTACTCATCTTGAAGCCATAGACCATTTTTTAATACTCCTCTGTTTGTGTCCTGTAATATTAAGTACAATACTTGCCACTTAGTAAGCACTTAGAAACATTTGTCTAAGGATGCTCTAATCCCCTCTCTTTTCATACTTTTCTAGGGGCAAAAAAGAAGTAATTAGTCAACCTCCGGAAGAAGACAAGCTCCAAGAGCTCAAAGTAGCAACGGCAGAAGCAATGTGAGTATTTATGAATGAGAGAGTTGTCTAATGAATAGGAATGACTTTGAGGTCATCAGTAGTGGTCCTGAGACGGTGTGGAGCAGAGGTAGTCTCATTTGTAATTGAAATTGAACAAATAGTATTAAAGTTAACACTCTCTGTATTGTCATCTTGCTGAGATAATTGTTGAAGAGTTGAAAAGTTAACATTTATTCCCAAGAAATATGTTTCATCCAGTAGGTTTGTTTAGCATGAAATAATTTGTTTTAAAAAAAACACATGGAGCATGGGATGCCTGGGTGGCTCAGTTCGTTGGGCATCTGCCTTTGGCTCAGGTGTCATGATCTCAGGGTCCTGGGAACAAGCCCGCATCAGGTTCTGTGCTCAGTGGGGAGTCTGCTTCTCCCTCTCCCTCTGCGTGCCTCTCTGCCTACTTGTGATCTCTCTGTCAAATAAATAAATAAAATCTTTAAAAAAAATATAAAAACACATGGAGCATAAATTTCATATTTGTCTGTCTCGTGTAGGTCCAAGCTAGAGGACCCACTGGTTTTGTTTGAACCCACGTCTCTGAGGATGACCTTACGGGAGTGGCTCTCGAAGTTAGAAAAAACGTTTGCCACAAAGGACTTTTCAGTTGTTTCAGATACTAGCAACTCATCCATGACATCAAACCAGGATATGCTATCATTTGAAGAGTCAGAAAAGGAAATGTTAGATGAAGACAGTGAAAAAGAAAAGGGAGTCTCTTTAGGCGATGAAGAAACTGTTGATCCAACAGCGTGTGAATTTACAAATAGTCTGAGAGAGCCCTTGGATGACCTTTTCCAAGTATGTTCTCCTTGCAGCATAGCCAGCTGTCTTCAGAAGGACCTGGCTGAATTGACAACGTTATGTTTGGAATTGAATGTATTGAATCCTGAGACCAAAAGCACAAGTGGACATGTGGACCACACTTCGCAGCAGTACTGTCCTGAAAGTCTGGCTCGCCAGTTCATAAAGAAGTACTTTTTTCTCCTGGACTTGAAAAGAGCAAAGGAGAGTATCAAGCTTAGTTATGCTAATAGTCCTTGTGTTTGGGATACTTTTATTGAAGGACTGAAAGGTAATAATCAGATTGCCTTATCAAATAGAAATTAGTACAGAGCACTATAGCATCTTAGCATGTTCACATTTAAAGAAGAAGAGTGAAGTACAAAATCACTTCTATTCTGGCCAACCTCCCTTCTGTTTCCCGCTCAATTTTAATAGTTCTTCAAACATTGATTTCATTTGCAATGGTATTATAAGAAATTCATTTTATTTTATGCTCAGTCATACTAAAAAAATGTACGTAGCAGTGTTGAAGAAGTTGGGGTTAATGTAAAACGTTTTATAAATGTATAAATGGAAAAACAAAATCCTTTATGTAACTTACTAATGCAGAGATAATCTATGCCATTTATTGAGTACTTACTGTGTGTCAGGTATCAACATTTCAATAGGCATCATCTCATTTCTTCCCTATAAATGTCTTCAGAGTAGATGGTGTTATTCCATTTAACAGGAAGAAACGGAGGCAGAGAGAGATTGTAATAGTTGAGTAGGCTAAAATGCTGAGTAAATATCTCCTAATAACAGATACAGTAGAAGTTTATTTCTTGCTCCTGTCACTCCAGGACACGTTCCAGGCGAGTGGGAAGCTCTCTTCCATGTGGGTAATCCAGAGTTCCAAGTTTCTTCCATTTCTTTGAACTCTGTCTTCCTATGGGCTTGTGATTGAGGATGGATTGCCATGTCCTGGGGAATGCACGTGGACGGGGCAGACATGCTGTGCCCTCTTAGAGGCCTGATCTTGTAGTGCCTGACATCTCTCATGTTTTATGTTCCATTGGTGAGAATTCTATCACATGGTTTCCCTACCCGCAAAGGAGACTGGGAAACATAAGCTGTCCAGGTGTCCAGGGTGAAGAGCTTGCCTGTCTGCCTCAGGGATTTTGGTGGACAGGCAGCAGTCTCCATTTTACACTTGACTGAAAGTGTGTGTCATCCTCCTGTGGAAACCAGCTTTTGTACCTCAGACCATGTATGCTCTTTCCACTGTATGGTTCCATGTTTTGGAATAATTGATTTTGTCTGGAAGCACATGTTTCATTCATTACCAAAACGTAACAATCACAAGTACCTATAGATTTTTATATTGTCTTTATACACTTAAAGACCTTCTAGTTTTCCAGAAAACACGATCTGTGGTTATTGTTCTGCTTCAGTTCACATTTAAGAGTTAACAGCATACAAAATGATTTCAGTTTCTTTCTCTGAGTTGAGGTAGACTTTTATGTTAAATAAGAAAATTTATTTCTCTTCCAGTAGGTTCAAATGTTTCGCATTATTACTTAGCGGAACTTTGCAATATCTGTCTCTTATGTGATCATACTCCACCCTGAAGAGAGTCTCATCAGCCTGAGTGGTGGTTAACTTATTACTAGAGCTGGAGAGAGCCAGTGGGTTGGGTGCTTGGAGGTGATGCACCTGCTTGCTTGACTTTAGGGGGAGACGTTTGGCTTAGCCCCCACCCAGTTAATAAAGCTTGCCCTCTCGTCTCCAGCTCTAAATGCTGGCTGCCTTCTCTGAATTTGTCCAAGTACTTACAGCCTGACACAGTCATATAGACAGTAATGAAACTGTGGAAAAAATGATTTTAAAAAACCCATGTATCAGAAGTGGAAGGTCGGGTTTTCAGAGATGATCTGAACAGGTTCTGCCCTTTTGCTAGTGATATAATTAAGGAAAGCAGCTTTTGGAGCTGTTCTTGGGGATTTGTCTTCAGAGCCAGGCGAAAACTACTTAAAAAAACTCATTTTAGAGGCTCCTGGCTGGCTCAGTCAGTGGAACATGAAACTCGAAACTCTTGATCTCTGGATTCTAAGTTCGAGCCACAAGTTGGGTGTAGAGATTACACCCAACTTTAAAATCTTTTTAAAATCTTTTTTTAAAAGCCCTCACCTTAGATTCGTGTGTGTGTGTGTGTGTGTGTGTATTTTTAAACTACAAGTAGTTTTAGCTAGGTCATAACTCACGCTTTTCTTTAAATGACCTGGCTATAATGGATAGTTTTTTTTTTTTAAAGATTTTATTTATTTATTTGTCAGAGAGAGAGGGAGAGAGAGCAAGCGAGCACAGGCAGACAGCGTGGCAGGCAGAGGCAGAGGGAGAAGCAGGCTCCCTGCCGAGCAAGGAGCCCGATGTGGGACTTGATCCCAGGACGCTGGGATCATGACCTGAGCCGAAGGCAGCCACTTAACCAACTGAGCCACCCAGGTGTCCGTATAATGGATAGTTATTAAAAATAGGTGAAATTTAAAGTTAATTTATTTTGTCCAAAAAGTTCGAGTACGGGCACTGGTTCTAGGAAAAATGAGAAATTTGGCCTTGATGGTAGATATATAACATATATATGTTACACACACACACACTGTTGATTTAGTATGTAACATATATATACTAATATATGTTATCCTTATTTGAGGGTGATAGTGGCTTATATATTGGTTATATGTTCTTATTTAAAAATTGCAATGTACTTTGCCTCCCAATTTGATTTTAAGGTCTTTATTTTTTTTTTAAGATTTTATTTATTTATTTGACAGAGATCACAAATAGGCAAGAGAGGCAGGCTTGGGGGGCGGGGAAACAGGCTCCCAGCTGAGCAGAGAGCCCGATGCGGGGCTCGATCCCAGGACCCTGAGATCATGACTGAGCCGAAGGCACCCACTGAGCCACCCAGGTGCCCCTGATCTTAAGGTCTTTAAAAGTAGGCCTTGTGTCTTATTCTTTTTTGTCAGTCCTTCAGTGCTTAAACATTGTGCCATGCACCCAGTAGGTCCATGACTAATGATTGTTGAACGAGTGTGTTTATTGTGTTGAACTGAATACTCAACAGCTATGAGATGAAAGGTCCTGGGTGTGCTTTATCTTTCAGAAATGGCAAGTTCCAATCCTACATATATACAGATGGAAGAAGGAGACCTACCAACAAGAGTAAAGTTATTGAATGACTCAGTCCCCTTTGACAATCCTTTGTTGATTGCTCATGCTGCCCGGTAAGTTGTCATGTATGTTGTTTATATATGAATAAAGCACATGTTTTTTTGTTTGTGTCTTAATCTCTTAAGTTTTACTTAGTCGCCTGGTGGGCAGTTTCTTGTTATTTTTATTTCTCATATGTGCTTAGATGATATAACCAAGTTACATCATCCCGTTGAAGTTGGAGACTTACTTGTTTTGTTTTTAAATGCAGATTGTATGAGAGGTTTGGAGAATCTGCCCTTCGGTCCTTAATCAGATTTTACCCATCTATTTTGCCTTCGGATGTCATGCAACTTTGTCATCATCGTCCTGGTCAGTTTTTGGCCTACTTAGATGGTCTGGTGAAATCAAGGCCTGAAGATCAACGGTGAGAAGGCGAGAACATTTGCAGATTCCCCTTTGCGTTGACGGGATATTGTTTCCCTTGTAGAAGCCATTGTAACATTTTTATTGCCAACTGCCACAGAGCTGAGGCCCCTCCTATGAAAGAAGGTGATTGTAGTCATTACCTTTCTGTCACAGTCCACAGCACACACCATAAATGTGCGCAGACTAAGCTGCTCTTCCTCCCTGCTCAGGGATTCTCAGGTGACCAGTATAAAATTAAAGCCCTGCTTCCAGTCCTCTGCTAGGGCAGATAAGCTTCTTTGTTGTCACTGCTGGTGAGTGGATTTGTTGCCACCTCTTTACTGGTAATATCCCAGCTTTTGTGGGATCTCATCTTTTTGTGGATCTCAGTTCCAGTTCTTTGTCCCTTTTTTTAGATCGAGGTCTCATTTCCTATTTCCACATGGCCCTTGGTTGTTGAAACTAGCAACAGCCCCCCCCATCAGCCCCTTTTTTCCTCTGATTAATTTACATGTGCCATACTGGCCTTATTTCTCTCTCTGTCTCTCTCTTTTTTTTGGCCCTTGGACATTTTCTTTATTATCTTGAACCCACCTGTTCATTTAAAAGGCTGTCAGAGGGGCGCCTGGGTGGCTCAGTGGGTTAAGGCCTTTGCCTTCGGCTCAGGTCACGATCCCAGGGTCCTGGGATTGAGCCCCGAATCGGGCTCTCTGCTCAGCAGGGAGCCTGCTTCCTCCTCCTCTCTCTGCCTACCTCTCTGCCTACTTGTGATCTCTGTCTGTCAAATAAATAAATGAAATCTTTAAAAAAATAAATAAATAAAAGGCTGTCAGATTTTCACCTGCATTTCTAGACATTTTGTAGCAGAGCATTTTCATCTACTATTTTGATCCCCTAATAACATTTTCTTCACATTCCCACATTTTATGTCTCCTTTCTCAAAAGTGTGAAGATTGGTGATTTTGTCCCCAACTTTCTTTTAGGTCATCCTTCCTTGAGTCCCTTCTACAACCAGAGTCTTTGAAATTGGATTGGCTGCTTTTGGCCATGTCCCACGATGCTCCCCCAAGCACAAGCACGATGGACGATGAAGGAAACCCTAGGTACAGAAGTTCTCTTTCTAAGCTCTGATGTTCTTCTGGAATGGAACAACTATTCACATACAGCGTTCTGGGTTTTCTTCAGAGAGAGCTGTGGAAGAGACTGACTCCAGTCATGATAGTAATGAGATTGTATTTCTTAGTGGTTCTGAACATTTTTTGAGTTACAGATCTTACAAGAATCTGATGATTCCTTTCAGAAAAATGCACATCTCTGCACAATTATGCACATGATTTCAGGTTAAACTGACCACCTGAAGCTCTTTCATGAGTCTATATTAAGAGTCCTTGACGATTCAATCTGTATTAGAGGGAAAAAAATTTCATGCTTTCTTACTGGAAATTTCTAGACATAGCTTGATTTGGGACTAAAAAAATAAATATTCATAAAAAAATATGCATTGGTACATGTAATGTATTAGAAATGTTCCTTGTGTTTTCCTCTAGCAGAAGCTTTTTAAAAGCCCCCTAAGTGCCTATCTTATATGCCTAGACAAAGGGTCTAGAATGACGTACAGAGGCTGTCTGTGAGTGATGAATTATAGGCCTCTTTCTTTTGCTTTTGAATAATTAAAATGTCTAATTTTTAAAAATAGGCAATTGATTTTACTGGAGAAACAGAATTGGCATAAATTAAAATTACATATTTAAATATTATGATTAGTAACCTCAGTCAACCAGCAGACTATGCCCAAAACTTTAAAGACATCTAACCAAGCAAGCACCAAATGTTTACAGAACCACAGCAAAATTTTAAGTACCACAGTAGACTAGTGATAAGGCCTTTGTCCTATAAAAGGTGTTTAGTGGGACGCCTGGGTGGCTCAGTTGGTTGGGTGGCTGCCTTCGGCTCAGGTCATGATCCCAGCGTCCTGGGATCGAGTCCCACATCGGGCTTCTTGCTCCGCTCTCCCTCTGCCTCTGCCTGCCACTCTGTCTGCCTGTGCTTGCTCTCTCTCTCTCTCTCTGACAAATAAATAAATAAAATCTTTAAAAAAAAAAAAAAGGTGTTTAGTGCCTTCCACATCATATAAATATAGTTAGCTGCCTATAGCTTTTGCACATAGCTGATCCTGTCCAGGGTTTATGACGAGGAACTAAAGAGGAATTGTTACCCAAAATTCGGATGAGTGGAATACAGTGAGAGAAAAAGTATAACGAGATTTATATATAATTAGATGAATGTAGTTAAAAAACAATTAGGAAATAAAACCTGTCAGTGACCGATATACGTATAAAAATTTAAAAAAAGAATAAAACTTAGGAGAAAATAAATGGGTATTTGTACAGAAAAAAATAGCTATTTTTAATTTTTCAAAAGCTAAGTAGAAATCTTTGAAAAATTCAATAGTAATGGAACAGGTAAAATTAAACTATGTTCTTATCTATTAGATAATGAATAAACATTTTGTAGAATGTATTTCCTATTCCATTTACTGAGAGCTTTTCACTTCACAGGCCTCATTCACACTTGTCTTCGTGGGGCTACAGTCAGCTGATGCTACATCTCATTAAACTACCTGCAGATTTTACAACCAAAGAGAAAATGACTGACATCTGTAAGTCTCATGGGTAAGTGAGAATTTTTTTTAGAAGCTGAATTTAAAGATTAGAATCATCTCAGTTAATAGCTTTGCAGTGAAGGGCTTGAATTGGTACACTTTATCATTTGGGAATTCTCTTTACTATGGAAAAGTATCTTTTGTTTTAAGTGCTAGTAAACGTCTTTTTCCTTTTATTTATTTTTTTTTTTTAACTTTTTTTTTTTTTTTTTTTAATTTATTTATTTGTCAGAGAGAGAGGGAGAGAGAGAGCGAGCACAGGCAGACAGAGAGGCAGGCAGAGGCAGAGGGAGAAGCAGGCTCCCCGGTGAGCAAGGAGCCCCATGTGGGACTCGATCCCAGGACGCTGGTATCATGACCTGAGCCGAAGGCAGCCGCTTAACCAACTGAGCCACCCAGGCGTCCCAACGTCTTTTTCCTTTTAAATTTTGTGTGTATTTTTTCTTTGTGTAGAAGACACTGGCCCTTGCGAATCTCTCTTTCCCCCTGGTCCTTAGCTAACCCCAGTTCTCAGGCACTTAGATGGTATTTAATTAAGGACCAAACTGTGTGATAAGACTTATAATTGGTTCAGGGTTCTCGAGAAGCCAGAGATCAGAATGTGCTCAGTAGAAGTGCTGGTGAAGGACTTAAGGAGGTGGTGAGACTTTGGAGGTAAAAGCCCTGAAGATTGGACAGGATTTTTATTGATAAAGGAGCCCAAGACGAGGAGGGCAGGGGCATGAGAAACTGACATCGCTTTTTGTCTGCACCACATATCAGTTCTTTATTGCCTGGCAGTGTTATTTTATGGCTCCACCTGGATTATAATCTTTTGGAGATAGGGACCGGTGTCTTCCTTTTTTCCTCATAATGCCTTAATTCAGACAGTGGTAGGTACTTGATACATATTTGTTTCGTGATAATAAGGGATGAGACTAGCCAGGTGTGGTGGGTGATGAGATCATGTAGGACCTTGACAGTTTGTCTTAAGAATTTAGTTATCAGTAGAGACCTTTTAGACTTTGGGGTACATAAATGGCATGATAAAAATGGAGCTTTCTGGAGATCATTTCTGGTGTCATACATGAGAAGGGTTGGAGACAGGAGGGCCAGCTAGGAAGCTGTTGCAGTAATTCAGGTACAACTGAATTGGTGATTAGTAAGTAGGGCAGCAGAAGGAACACATTCTGAAGGAAAATGCAGTGGGACTTAGACACAATGGGTATAGCAAATGAAGGAGGGGGAAGAGTCAAGGAAAACTTCCATAGTTTGCATATTTGGGGAAGAAATCTGAAAGTTTATGAAGTATATAAGGTTATACATTTCATAATTGGTGCTTGGCCTAAAATGTCAGTATTTATCTCTAGCTTTTATTCTTTTTTTTTTTTTCTTTCTTAAATACTCCAGATCAGGGCTAATAGAGCTGTCTGTAATAATGGAATTATTCTACTTCATTGTCCAATATGGTAGCTACTAGCCACTGTGGCTATTGAAAACTTGAAATATGGATTGGTCAGCTGAAGAACTGACTTTTTATTTGATTTAAATTTAAGCAGCCACATGTGGCTAGCATCTACTGTATTGGACAGCATAGCTCCAGATAAATTCACTGTTTTGATTCCTTTCTTCAACTTTGTTCCCTTTAAAGTTTCTGGCCTGGATATCTTTCTCTTTGTTTGGAGCTGGAGAGAAGAAGAGAGGCCTTCACCAACATTGTGTGCCTGAATGATATGAGCCTGATGGAAGGGAACAATGGTATGTAAATCCCAACTGGTTACTCTTAGTTGTAGTATTTTAGAAGTCTGCAGACTTTTCAATAAGAAATTTGGTGAACATTTTGATGATCCCATATGTAATTCTATAATTCTAGCTAGCCATCAAATTTGTGGACTTTTTTTTGTTTTGTTTTTATGTGGGGTTTTTTTGGTTGGTTTTCTTTTTTTCTAAAGATTTTATTTATTTGAGAGAGAGAAAGTGAGCAAGAGTGAGCAGGAGTGAGGGCAGGGGCAGAGGTAGAGGGAGAAGCAGGCTCCCTGCTTGCAGGACTCAATCCCAGGACCCTGAGACCATGACTCAAGCCGAAGGCAGACGCTTAACTGACTGAGCCACCAAAGCATCCCGCAGGTTTGTTCTTTTTCATTTATTTTGTTTGTTTTTATCTATACCACTTAGTGTATTACAAAATCATAATTAGGAATAAACTAAAGGCATCTTTTTTTATTAATGAGTGCCTGCTATGTGTTAGGCACTATACTAGGTCCTTTTTCATTGCTGGTTAAGTGAGATAACAAGCTGTTGGAATAGTTCCTGTTATTTCTGTTTTACAGAAATTACAACTGAGACCTAGAGGAAGGACAGTTAGTTTCCCCAGAGCCATACCACTGGTGGAGCAGGTGTTCAGACCCAGGTCTGATTGTCTCTAAAGTTTGTGTTCAGATTCTTTTCTCAGAACCGTATTGCCTTTTCCACAGCCAAACGTTAGATCATCAGAATGAACTTAAAGTAGAGTGGCAGTCAGCTTTTCCTAAGCCTTCATAGGTGTTTAGATAATTTAAAAAATTTTTTTTAATTTTCATCAATCCAACCCAGGTAAAATGGCAATCAGAAGGCCAGGCTTTGACACTGGTATCTGAGGCTTGAGAGTCTGTCGTGGGTGTTCTGTAGTGTTGCTTTATTCGCCTTCGTGCAAAGACGCCAACTGCGTGACATCAGGGTCCTTCATTCAGCAGTGTGACCTACAGCGTTTCAGCCCTGTTGGTGTGGGAGAGGGAAAGTTCCAACCGGGCAGAGGAGCCAGTGACTGGCAAGTGTTAGCTTCAGCTGTCCCAACTGTCACAAAAATTACTGAGATCATCTCTGTTTCAGAAATGGAGAGGAGGGCCGGGTGGTTCTGCAGGACTAGAGCTGTAAACATGGATACACACCTGAAAAATAACCAGAAAAGTTACGATAGGCATGGCTTATATTTTTCAAGTTCCATCAGGATGTTTATTATACATAAAAACTGAAAATTCAGGAAGCATAAAGAAGATAAATATCACTTAAAATCATTTCTGCCCAGATAAAAGGATTCTGAATATTTTGTTAAAGTAATAATAGCAGCTGTTCTTACCCTTAATGTAATAAATGGGGGTCTTTTCTTGACACTTCTGTTTCCCTGTAACTCATATTAATCACGCTTCAAGGCATGTTGGTTTTACTGCCAGATGTAGATCTCTTGTCTGTGTACCTCCTTTGGCTCCACCACCAGCTCTCTGGTCCTAGCTACTTGCCCAGATGGCTGCGGTAACCTCAGAATTAATCATCTGGTTTCTGATCTCTCCCACATTTAATCCATTTTCCCTATAGCAGCCAGAAGCATTCTTTTTTTTTTTTTTTTTAAGATTTTATTTATTTATTTGACAGAGAGAGATCACAAGTAGGCAGAAAGGCAAGCAGAGAGAGAGAGGAGGAAGCAGGCTCCCCGATAAGCAGAGAGCCCGATGCAGGGCTCGATCCCAGGACCCTGGGATCACGACCTGAGCTGAAGGCAGAGGCCCCAACCCACTGAGCCACCCAGGCGCCCCCAGAAGCGTTCTTTTACAAAAATTGGATGATGTGACTCTCCTTGAAGCACCTTATGTAGAATTCAGAATAAAATTCAGGCCTTCATGCATTGTAGGCCCTTATTTGAGTTCCTTGAATTCAGGTTCTGTCCTGTGACAAGTTGCCTTGCATGTTTCCTTTGTCAGAAAGGCAGGCTCCTTCATCTTCCGGTCCTGACGACCTGCGACCTCAAGCTGCCTGTATGTGAGCCACAGGCATGTGCTCTCTAAGCTTGCCGGGTCTTTCACCTGTCTGCTTACCTATCCCATCCTCATGGAGCCCTTCTCAGACCCTTCCCCAAACCTGTCATTCTCTCTAATGGTTTCCTGATCTTTTTTCTTTTTTTAAAGTAAAGATTTCATTTATTTATTTGAGAGAGAGTGCACGCAGAAGAGAGCACAGGCAGAGGGAGAAGCAGGCTTCCCCTGAGCAGGGAGCCCAATGTGGGACTCGATCCCAGGACTCGGGGATCATGACTTGAGCCAAAGGCAGATGCTTAACGAACTGAGCCACAAAGGCACCGTGGTTCCCTGGTCTTTATCACACTTGGCCCAGTTTATAAGTACAGATTTACTTCTGTGTTTATCTGGGTTCTGCCCCCTTTACTGGACTGTGAGCTCCACAAGAGTTCAGCGCTCATCATGTCTGGCTGGTCCTGGACAGCACCTTGGGTGCCTAGCCTAGGCTATACCTGGGAAATTCCTGAGTGAGTGGGTGAATGAAGAATTTTGGAGCTAATTTTATGACTTCTCCTTATCATATATTACTCAACAAATGTTCAGAAAGCAACTTTGTGTTAGGATGGTTTTGGCCATCTCCTGTACGCAGGCAGAGTGCTAAGAGCCATTAGAGCCAACATTTGTGTGTTTCTGTGTGTGTAGGTTGGATCCCAGAGACTGTGGAGGAATGGAAGCTTCTCCTACATCTCGTACAGAACAAGAGCACAAAGCCAAGCCCCCAGAAGTCACCAAATGGGAACTTCAGTGATGGGCCTTCCCCCATCAATGTGGAGAATGTGGCACTCCTGTTAGCTAAGGCCATGGGCCCAGATGGGGCCTGGTCCCTCCTACAGGAATGTGGTTTAACCGTGGAGCTGTCAGAGAGGTTTACCAGAACCTGCAATATCCTAAGGATTGCTGAGAAAAGGCAGAGGTAATAACTTGTCACGCCTTGTCACGCCCTTTCCATAGGTACTTGGGGAATGTGGAAGCTCACAGATTTTCAGAAGGGGGTGGGGCTTTAGAGATGACTCAGTCCCAGCCTTTCCCTAGTAGCTGAGGGGGCTGAGACTTCTCTGCTGCTGAAGGACGAGCCTAAGGTAATGCCATGTTTCACAGTCATGACCGAGACCCTTGCGGGGACCAGTGTGAATACCCAGAGCTGATGTATACTAGTTTGCAAAGACAGCACCAGATGTCACATTGTCTCAGGGCTTTTTTTGGTTTTGTTTTCATCGTGGTAAAATACAGATAACGTAAAATTTACCATCTTAACCATTTTTAAAGTGTCTGGTTCACTAGTGTTAAGTATTTCCATATCGTCTTGCAAAACTTAAACTTTACCTATTGAACAACTCCTCATAACCGCCTCTGTGTGGCTTCTGGCAACCACCAGTCTGCTTTCTGTGTCTGTAATTTTTATTTATCCAAGGGAGATATTCCCCAAGACCCCCAGTAGATACCTGAAATCATGGATATATTGAACCTCTATATGTACTGAGTTATTTCCTATATAGGCATACCTGTGAAAAAGTTTAATTTGTAAATTAGACAGTGAGAGATTAATAATAACTAATAAAATAGAACAGTTATAACAGCATACTGGAATAAAGGTTATATGAATGTGGTCTTCCTCTCTTTCTCTCTCTCCATTTCTCGCTCTCTCTCTGTGTCTCTCAAAAATCTTATTGTACCGTACTCACCCCTCTTCCTGTGATAATGGGAGTTGATAAAATGCCCACGTGATGAGATGGACTGAGGGGAGTGACTTAGGCATCCTAACGTAGTGTTCGGCTACTCTTGACCTTCTGATGAGATGTCAGAAGGAGGATGCTTTGCTTCTGGACCATGGTTGACTGTGGGCATCTGAAACCATAGAAAACAAAACTGTGGGTCAGGGAGGAGGACTACTGTATTATAAGTATCTTATATCAGTGAATTCATATGGTGCTTGCCTTTTTATGACTGGCTTATTTCACTTACCATAGTGTTTTCAAGGTTCATTCATATTAGAGCATGTGCCAGAATTTCCTTCCTTTTTAGGGTTGAATAGTGGTCCATTGTGTGGACGTACCACATTTTGTGGATCCATTCAGTGTGGGATGCTTCCCCTTATGGCTGTTATGAGTAAAGCTGCTATGAACACAGACATACAAATGTCTCGTTTGTCTCATTTCCCACTTCCAATTCTTTTGGGTGTGTACCCAGAAGTGGAATTGCTAGATTATATGGAATTCTATTTTTAATTTTTTGAGGAACTGTCATACTGTTTTCCATAGGGGTTACCATTTTACATTCCCACCAGTAGTGCAGAAGGGTTCCATTTTCTCCATATTCTCAGTAACACCAGTTACTTTCTTTTTGACAGTACCCCTCCTAATGGGGGTGAGGTGAGAGGATACTGTGGCTTTTATTTGCATTTCCCTAATGATTAATGGTGCTGGGCATCTTTTCATGCACTTGTTGGCTGTTTGTGTATTATCTTTGGAGACCTCTATTCATGTCCTTTTGCCTATTTTTTTAATTGTATTTTTTTTTTATTTTACAAATTTTTTGTATATTCTGGATATTAACCCTTTATCCAGATACATGATGTACAAATATTTTCTCCTATAGGACAGAATGCCGTTTCACTCTGTTGATCGTGTCTTTTTTTTTTTTTAAACAATGCAGAAGAAAGCATTATTTTTTTTTATTTTTTTTAATCTTTTTTTTTTTTTAATTTTATTTATTTATTTGTCAGAGAGAGAGAGAGAGAGCGAGAGAGCAAGCACAGGCAGACAGAGTGGCAGGCAGAGGCAGAGGCAGAGGGAGAAGCAGGCTCCCTGAGGAGCAAGGAACCCGATGTGGGACTCGATCCCAGGACGCTGGGATCATGTCCTGAGCTGAAGGCAGCCGCTCAACCAACTGAGCCACCCAGGCGTCCCTGATCGTGTCTTTTGATGCACAGAATCAGTTGGCTTTTTGAATCCTTTAATTCTCTGTGTGTTTTTAAAAGTGTCTTTTAAAGAAAGGACAACGAAAACTAAATGCGCTTGTTTCTTTTCTTTGGGATTTCAGAGCCTTGATACAAAGCATGCTTGAAAAATGTGATCGGTTTCTCTGGTCTCAGCAGGCCTAAGTGGAAGAAGATTGAGCAAATGTCACAACATTTTGAGAAAAACTGAATCATGCTCCTGAACGTCCTGAGTGCATTTGCTGTTGAAGGAAAGGTACCCCCTGAAAACCCCGCCACTTTCCGGGGGGTACTTTGTCAGTGTCCCTCACTTCTGCGTTTGTGGCTCTATCTGTGACCTCAACCAGGATTGAACTTGAAAAGGAATCAGTCCCTGTTTGGTGAAATGAAGTGCCCTGGAATCAGAATATGAAAGTTCACAGCCATGTCGGCCTTATTCTGAACTACAGTATTATCTTCTCCTTGCTGATGGATTGGGATAATTAGTTTTCCTATTGAGATTCTCATAGAGGGAGCAGAAGTTTCTCCTCCTGGTTCCATGAAGGCAGATAAAGTAACTGGCAGGAGTTGAATTCTTATTATATATCTTAGCTGGAATAGTTGAGAAATTACTGAAATAAGACCTGGCAGAATGGAATTAGCACATCAAAGAAGTGAAACATTGAGCATTCAAGTTAGATATTTACATGAGATGACCCCATATTTAAATTGAGCTAATTTAAAATATATTTTTCCTAGTATTTGATGTTTTCTAATATGAACCTATATACAAATGACTAATTTATTACTGGAAATGTTTTATCTCTAATCTTTACTAAACGGTGGCCCAAAGGAATCATGCACTTTTAAAAATTATTTTTTAAAAGCCATAATAAAGGAAAGCTAAGTACTAACAAACGGTAGTAGGCGCTTGTGTCATTTAAGCCATGTACTAGAATGCCTTCCTCAGGCTCCTATACCTTTGCATAGCACACTAATGTTAATAATAAATGTAAAATCTATTTTTATTTGAATAGATACAGACACGAGGTTTATTGTTAACAATTTGCAGGAAGGTGTGGGTAACCTCAATGTGGAGTAAGAAAAGTTGGGTATGTTGAATGATTCAGTGATAATGTTATCCCCCCAAAATGGGTCCGTATTTAAAGGAGCGAGAGTGATAGAAACTGAAGGTCAAGCAAAGCTTTATTTTGTGCCAAGCATCCAGAATCAAACTGACCGGCTCTGGCCGTGCCTCTTACAGAGAGGGTGACCCCGCTCTCCTTTACGGACTAGCTTTTAAGGGCAAAGGCCGTGCAGTTGGGCCTGGCCACGCACAGGTGGCCAATGAAATTGTAACACACAGAGCTGCACAGTGATGCTAGGTGACCAATTGAATTACAATTTACCCTAGTAGACATTTGAACCAGCCTATCACACCTTGGTTAGGATTGGCGCCCAAAAGGCTCCCAAAAGGCGGGGCCCATACTCCTTGGTAACTAGGAAGACAGTATGCAACCCCCCACTGATCAGATGTCTCCACCTGGTCTGACCCATCCTTATATTTATGCTTTGTTACCTGGGGCTGGTTACCGGGACTTGTTTTTAAGTAAGTCCCCTAGGGGAAGGGGAGCAGGGACAGTTTAAGGGTTAAACAACGTTATTGTCTTTAACCTTGATGGAAGCCTCCAGCTAAATAAGTCCTTACAATAACATGTAGAGCTGCAGACAGAAATGGCTGTCAGACTTCCATCTGATATTCGGATACTATGTAACCAGATGGATTAAAGAGATTGTCAGGGAAAGGAGGCTTATAGAGTTTTGGGAAGCATAGAAAACCTAACGATTCTGCTCAACAGTGGGGGTAGGGTGTGTGTGTGTTTTCCTCTTACCAAGCAATTCTCTGACACCAGTTGGGTGGCTACAGTTCAACCCATTTCTTTTTTTTATTTATTTTTTATTTTTTTTAAGATTTTATTTATTTATTTGACAGACAGAGATCACAAATAGGCAGAGAGGCAGACAGAGAGAGAGAGGGAAGCAGGCTCCCTGCTGAGCAGAGAGCCCAACATGGGGCTCGATCCTAGGACCCTGCGATCATGACCTGAGTCGAAGGCAGAGGCTTAACCCACTGAGCCACCCAGGTGCCCCAGTTCAACCCATTTCTGACACTACTGACCCAGAGGTAGCATCAGATCCCACAGGTAAAGGGTTCAGTCCTAAAAGACTGCCCTTATTTTATTTTTTAAAATTTAAATTCAGTTAATTGACATATAATGTGTTATTCAGAGGTAGAGATAGGTGACTCATCAGTCCTTTTTTTTTTTTTTTTTTTTTTTGACAGAGAGAGATCACAAGTAGGCAGAGAGAGAGAGAGAGAGGAGGAAGCAGGCTCCCTGCTGAGCAGAGAGCCCGATGCAGGGCTCGATCCCAGGACCCCGGGATCATGACCTGAGCTGAAGGCAGAGGCTCAACCTGCTGAGCCACCCAGGCGCCCCTGACTCATCAGTCTTATGAACACCCAGTACTCTTTACATCACATGCCCCCATTAATGTTCGTCACCCAGTAACCCCATCCCCCCACCCTCCGCTTTGCACACTAATTGCACGTCCAGGTTGGTTACCTATACTTCTGACCAACTGGCTGTAAATCAGAGGTCCTCATGATCCCCTCCTTGGGTTTGATGATTTGATTAATTTGCTAGAGCAGCTCCCAGAACTCAGAGAAACAGTTTGTTTGCTAGATTGCCAGTTTATTATATAAGGACATAACTTGGGAAAAGCCAGATAGAAGAGATGCATAGGGCAAGATTTGGGGAAAAGCGTGAGGAGCTTCCATGCCTGCTCCAAGCTCCACCTTCTCCGAATATGACAGGGTCACCAGTCCGGAAATTCTCTGAATCAAGTTCTTGGGGGTTTTTATGCCTTCGTTACAAGGGCATGATTGATTAAATCACTGGTCACTGGCAATCAAACTCAATGTCCAGTCCCTCTCTCCCTCCTGAGGTGGGGGAGAGGGGGTGGTGGTGTTTTGGAGGGTGGGACTGAAAGTTCCAATTCTCTAAATCACGTGGTTGGCTCTACTGGCAACCAGTCCCCATCCTTAGGAGCAGTCCAAATGTCACCTCATTAGAACTACAAGACACCTCTGTGGCGCTCATCTCTTAGGAAATTACAAGGGTTTTTAGGAGCTTTATGCCAGAAATGGGAGGAAGGCCAAATACATATTTCTTACTGTCGGTCACAATATCTTACCTTCCCACTAGAATCAGCTGGGTTTTGTCTGTATTGGATTATGTCACATGTTCGTCTGTACTGAGGTAAAGAGCAGGACGCCTCCCTTTCCTGGCTATCGGCTTCTGTCCTTACATAATGACTGTCTAAAAGAGGACCCAGAAGAAATCTCAGAAGGAGATGGCCTGAACTGGCCCAATGGTACAATCATTTCCTGACAGATTGCTCTAAGGGATCATACAGCAGTCCTCATTTGCCAAGAGGGTACAGAGAAATTTCTGGCATTAAAAAAATAATAAAAAATCACCTCGTCTGAATTTATTTTCCAAAGTAAACCAAGCAACAGCGAAAAGCCCCTTCGGTTAAGCAGTTAAGTTTCAACAGTCAGTTGGATATTAGGCAGTATTTCCAAATACAACTTGTAAATTCTAGAGAGTGACGCAGGGTGGCCTCACTTTCAACAGGGCTACAGGGTAGCATAGTGGCTAAGAGCTTGGGTGTGGAGGCGGGCTGTCTAGCTTTGAATGTTGTTCTGTCTCCTCCTAAACGATGTTGGAGAAGTTACTTTGTTTCTCTCAGTGTCAGTTTTTTCATTTATACGATGGGGACAGTAGTAGCACTCAGGATGGTTTGCTAAGTGATGGAGGTCATGAAGGTGGTGAAAGTGAAGCATGGAGCAGGTGCCCCGCGCAGAGAGTGCAGGGAGAGCCATCTCTTGGTGACACATGAGACTGAAGTGCGGGGCTTGTGACAGTGCGCTGGGAACACATGTTCACTGTGGTGCGAAAGGGCTGGAATATCCTTGTGCCCAGTAGTGATCAGACACGAGTAAGCTGGTTCGTATGACTCTGAGAGAGTGGGAGGACCAAAGTTGAAGTTAAGAATGTCCTTGCAGGGCACCTGGGTGGCTCAGTGGGTTAAGCCTCTGCCTTCGGCTTGATGAAGTTCTAGAACCTATGTGAGGTTGGGTGGGGTGAGGTCCGGAGCCGATGACCAAGAAAGAATTCTTGAAACATCTTTGGTGCAAAATGGTGGTTTATTAAAGCACGGGGACAGGACCCGTGGACAGAAAGAGCTGCTGCCCCGGGAATATGAGGAGTGATCTGTTATATACTTGTAAGCTGGGGAGAGGATTAGGGATGGCATAAGTCTCTAAGGAATTTTGGAAGTAAGGTCTCCAGGACCTTGAGGGGCTAGCTATTGTTGGGAGAAAGGTTATTTATTACTAGTAGGAAAAATCTTCTCGTGAGACTCTTTAGATGTATATCAGTGGGTCATATGCTTGGGAATGATTGCTGACACTATAAAGTTTCACATTTCTCCCATCAAGTGTCCTTGTTAGTGAGATTTAGGTTTAGAAGAAATTTAACTTTATTTACATTCCCTTCTATCTCAGCCTCCTTCAGCTTTGTTTATGGAGGGGAGGGCGACATTAGGACTTGAAGAACTGAGTTATTTGTCTCTGGAAATTGTGCTATTGAAAAGATAGCTTCTTTGTTGTAAATCATTAGGACATTGGTAAACTAAGGGAGACTCCTGTCTTGCAGGGTTGTGATCTCTGCAAGTTAACTATTTGTTTTTCTTTTAGGGCAGCCAGGGGTGCCTGAAGAATGTCACACATATTATCAAGGGGAGCGGGTGGAGAGGGGGTGCAAGGTGCCAGCTTTTGCTTTGCCCTCAGCCAGCCTCCTGCTCCCTCATCAGGCTCAGGTCATGATCTCAGGGTCCTCGGATCGAGTCCTGCATTGGGGCTCTCTGCTTGGCGGAGAGCCTGCTTCCTCCTCTCTCTCTGCCTGCCTCTCAGCCTGCTTGTGATCTCTCTCTGTCAAATAAATAATAAATAAAATCTTAAAAAAAAAAAAAAAAGAATGTCATTGCATGTGTTAAATTTATCCCTGTCCTGCCCAAGGCTCAGAACCTTGTGGTCGTCCTTGCCTCTCCCGCCCCCCTCAACTCTCACGCGCCATCCCTAGGGAAATAAATGCTCTCCGTTCTGTGTTGGTGGTATTTTTCCATTGGTCAGTTTTTCCCCCCACTTGCTGTTGCCGCTGGTCCATGTTCTCATTCCTTCTTGCCTGCCTGGACAGTCGGAGCAGTTTTAATGACCTTTCTTTCTTCACTTCCAAACTCTGCCTTCCCCTCCGCTACCACTCAGTGTCAGCTCCTTAAAATAGAAGCACCTAGGTGTCCCCCAAGTCAGGTGACTCACGAACCTGCTACACATTGGAGTCACCGCAGGAGCTAGTGAAAAATACTGATGTCGGGGATCCTGCCCCAGGCCTGGGATCTGCAGATCAAGGGTCTGATTTAATTAATACTCCTACATTTAGCTGGAGAGTGATCTTGGTTTCTAGAGAAACCCCTGTCTTGGTCTCATGGGAAGTTAATGAGAGATCCACCTCCAGATTTCTTGTCCTCTTGAGACACAGCCTTAATCGGGTCTCTTCCCCATCAGAAACTTTTGGTGGCTCCCCTCTTACTTTCCGAATAAAGCCCGAATCCTTGAGCTTATCGTTGAGGCCCGTCGGTAACTTGTTTCCAAGTTCAGTTTCTCGGTTCCAGAGTTTATCTCTCATCCCGGGTTCTCTGCTTCTGGATACTCTCTGCATGTGAACCTCTGGTTGGGCCCCTGCTTAATTAACCTCTCATGGCAAGTGTGGGTTACCTTACATTGTGATAAAATACGCATAACACAGACTTCATCATCTTAACCATTCTGTGGCCGAACAAGGGGCTGACATCTCTCCTTGTGCCCGGAAACAGAAACTTTACAGTGGGGTCAGAGCTTTTCCTACCCCTTCATTCAGAAGACTCTGCATACCACTAAGCTTCCTGAACAACACTGCAGAGTTGCGACACAGAGCTGCTGTGTGGTGTCTGGAGTTTCCAGGCAGCCCTGGCCTCCTGGAATAAATACAGATCACAGAAGCAGCCCAGAAAAAAATCCTTCTTGGTAATTCTTTCCAGAGGGCTCAGAAAAATACTGACTGGCACCACTGTGGCCTAAATACAGAGAATGTTTTCCCAGATTGTGGTTTTCCCATCTTGCCCAAGTAATACATTTTTCTAGATGGGCAACTCTGAATCATTGTGAATATTCAAATTGATGTTTCCCTCTAGTGATGTGGGCAATATTTATACCTGTTATCAGTAGGTAAAGCCTGGGTTTAGTGACTTAGTGTCAGTGTTTTGGTTTTTTTCTTAAGTATTTTTTTTAGATTTTATTTATTTATTTGTCAGACCGAGAAAAGAGTGAGAGAGCACGTGCGCACAAGCAGGGGGAGCTCCAGAGGGAGAAAGAGAAGCAGGCTCCCAGCTGAGCTAGGAGCCCGATACAGGACTTGATCCCAGGACTTGGATCATGACCTGAGCCAGAGGCAGGTGCTGACCTGACTGAGCCACCCAGGCATACCCACCATCTTGGAATTTTTAAATGATTTCTGAATAAGGTTCTCCACATTCTTCTTTTGCTTTGGGAACCCCATATTAAGTAACTGGCTCTGGCTGCCACAGTAGATCTAAGGTGGAGCCTGAGATCTTACGTTTCCAGCAGATTCCCAGGCCATGCTTCCTTGGATCGCCCTTTGGGTAGCAAGGCTCAGGCTAAAATCTGGTAAAGCAGCAATTTGGAAGGAGCCAAGGTCCCGGCAGGTGGATTACTTGCCGTTAAGCAGAACATAAATCTTTGCATTCCTTAAGCTTCTGAATCTCTGTTACAGCAAGTTAGCTTTAGTCTAATTGAAGGAAGGGAAGTAGAGCCAGTCTCACAGCCTGTTCTGTTCTCAGTTTATTTCGGCTTAAATAATTATGGCGAAAGAGCCTTCTGTGAAGTGTGACTGGAAACTGGCCTCCGTCCATGTCAGACTCAAGCTCGGGCTCTCTGGTCCCCCTCCTCTAGTGCTAGTGGGTGCCAACTGGAATGGCCCTTATGACCTGGGGGACTGGAGGGAAGAAGGAGCCGAGGCCGTGCCACTCAGGCTGACCAGAGTTCAGTCTTGATGTTTGGAGGCAAGCCCTAGCTAACAAAAACTTTCTTCTTATTGCCCTTGAAACTTACCCTCCACTGGGGACCTTGTGGCTCATATATTCCTCGGATCCTCTAACTGAAACGGTCATCACATCACCCTGATTCTACCCCAACTTCTAAAAAACAACTTCTGTTGTAAGAAAACAAAAGCAAGTTATCTTAAGCAAAATACTGCATGGTGTGCAGCAGATCCAGTCTTGTTGCTAAGAATGTCACCAACCCCCGTAGTATTCCCAGTCTCTCAAAGAGCACTGTGCTCCATATCCTGTCCCCCCGCGGTGGCCTCTGTCTGTGTGGCATCACTAGGTTCATGGCTCCTCATTTCACAAGTCCGTTAGTTTACATTTCTCTGCCCTTCCTGCTTCCTTCCCCCTCCCCTTGGCTAACCAGTCAGTGCCTTTTCCTCTTTTCTCTCTTATTTTCAACCTAAGATCCCATCAGTGCCTTCATTCAGGAGTGAATTTACTCTCTATGCCTTGGAGATCCCTGTGCGTTTCCATGAGCTTTAGAAAAGCACAAGGTTGTGGTATATCAGGTCTGGTTTATGCGCTACCTCAGATTCTCTGGCCCCCTTGTCTTCCTGCAGCCCCTTCTCTGACGATTCCACATGGGCTTGGGTCCCTTTCCTGCAGGAGCAGCTGGGCAGCACCTTGCTTTGGGTCTGTTCCATAGGGCTTCTGTTTCCTACACTAGGGAAACCCTCGGGTACTCACATGTGCACAACCACGAAATGCAGGAACCCTAATATTCTAGGGGTCACATTTGACCAGTAGAGATGGAAGCCAGTTGATAGGTGGTTTTCTTTTTTGAATCCTGGTGGATAGTGCTCAGGCATCTGGTAGTGCATCTTCAGGATGTCCCACTGGGATTGAGCTCCAGCTCTAAGGCTCTTACTTGTGGCCTGCCCTATAATACATCCTTCTCTTGGCCATGCTCCTCCCTTGGTCTACACTCCTGTCTCTCATGTCTGCTCCATGGGGTTGTTTCCCAGTAAAGTACCTGAGAACCTAGGGGAGGCGGTGGGAGTGCGGAAGGCAGGAGGTGGGAGGATTCTTCTATCTGAGGCTTTATCATTTAGACTTAATCCGCTATTCAAGTCAGGGGTCCATTAGGTAAGAAAAAGTAGATAGATTGTTTTTCCCCTGACATGACCCACTTCCTTATGCTTCCCCCTACCCTGATGCCCTAAGTTCCCCAGGGCTGAGCCCCCTGACCTACCTCCCTACCTGCAGATGCAGCTCAGCTCATAGCTTGCTGTAGAAAGTACTGGAGGCTCCTCCCTGTCTAACCTCCAGGCAGCCCTCCAGCTATAACCTGGGGTACAGGGGAGCATGGCATGTCCATATTTATCCAATAGTGAGAGATCCAGAGGGCCCAGGGCCTGTTCAGATGGTGGCCCAAATGCCAAGCAGAGTCCAAGCTGGCCTATTAACTGTAAGTCCCTATCAGAGAACTGGGGAGTCTTATTAATACTGTCCAAGGAAGTAGTGGTGTAGGTTAAGGGAGGAGCCTCAAGCCAGACTTCCTGTGTTCAAATCCTGGCTTTACCACACATTAGCTCTGTGACCTTGAGCAGCTTAGTCTCTTTGCCCCTTAGTGTCCTCATCTGAAAAATAATCTGCCCCATAGAGCTGTGGCCAACTGGGACTAGAATGAACTCAGTAAATATTAGCCATTATGACTAGTATTATTTTTTTTAAGATTTTATTTATTCATTTGACAGAGGGAGACACAGTAAGAGAAGCAACACAAGCAGAGGGAGTGGAAGAGGGAGAAGCAGGCTTCCCACTGAGCAGGGAGCCCGATGTGGGGTTCGACCCCAGGACTGTGGGATCATGACCTGAACGAAAGGAAGACGCTTAACGACTGAGCCACCCAGGTGCCCCATGACTAGTATTATTATTAAAATACTCTCCTGGCCAATCCCAGTAATCTTGGTTTTTATTTTTTAACTAAAACATAGTTAATATTTCACACTAAACATAGCAAGAGTTCTGCTTTTCTTTTTTCATATGGCGGTGGTAATAATATTTTTTTAGACAATTCCCTATGCATAAGATAAACAATAGATTCTTTTGTTGTCTTATCAAGATAATACTAAACAGAATTTTTAAGAAACTCCCCTGGGTAACATGGATATTACCTGAAATGACCGCATAGTATTCCATTTTATGTTCATATTAAATAATTCATATAATTTGATGAATGTTCTCTCCTCCCCTGCTCCCTCGGCCCTAGGCTCTTATTTACATTTTTTTCCTCATACAGTTTTTTAGTTGAGATGTAATTCACATACCATAAAATTCACCCTCTCTGAGTGTTCAGTTCAAGGGTTTCTGGTATTTTCACAATATTGTGCATTTTTCACCTCCATGTAATTCCAGAATATTTCCATCATGCCAAAAAGAAACTTCATATTCTAGCAGTCACTCCCTGTTCTCCCTTCTTCCAGGCCATGGCAGCCACTAAGCTTTCTTCTCTGGATTTGTCATTTCTGGAAATTTCATACAAATAAAATCATATGTAATCTTTTGTGTCTGGCTTCTCTTATTTAGCCTAATGTTTTCAAGGTTCATTCACATAGCATGTATTAGTACTTTATTCCTATTATGGCTGAATACCATGCCATTGTATGAATATACCACATTTTGTTTAAACACTCATTAATTGATAAATACTTGAGTTGCGTCTATTTCTTGGGTATTTTGAATAATGCTGCTACTTCCATCACAGAAGGGACAATGCTTTTCCTTAATGGAACAGACACAATGAGACACAATAATTCCTTAATGGAATAGACACAATGGAATAGACACAGATTGGTCTTCCTTGCATGCAGTGCTTCTTCCAAAGTCCGTGGACTTACTGAATGCCTTATGCACTACCATGGTGTTTGTTTTATATGGTATTACTCTGGTTAAAGAACTCGTTTGTAACAAATAAAATGTGGCAGTGGGACTCTGCTCCTGGAATTCACTAGTTTAACCATGTTCCCTATTATCCTGAAGTAGCCGGCTGGGTAGAATGGAATAATGTTTTGAAAACTCAGCCACAATTCTAGCTAGAGAGCAACACCTTGCAGGGATAAGGCAATGCCCCTCCCCCCCGCCCTTATGGTATGTGCTTTAAATCAGTTTCCAATATATGGTACTGTTTCTCCCATAGGCACAATTCATGAGTCCAGGAATGAAGGCAAGAAAGTGTCATGTTAGTGGCTTTTCTCACTATTACCCCTACTGATTCACCAGCAAAATTTTTTGTTTTTTATCCTTGTGACTTGAAGTTCCGGTGGTCTAAAAGACTAGATCCAAAGAGAGGAACCACCCCAGGGAGAGAATATTCCACCTGTAGACAAGAGCTTGAGCCCACAACTGTGGAGTTCCAGCCTGCTTGTGATCCTCCCTGCTTGGTTGCACGGAAAACAGGTCTTCCCTGTAGACTTTGGACCTACTTAGCCAGCCCCTGCCATTGCATAAGCCAATTCCTTGTGAGAGATCTAAATCTAGACCTATCTCTATGATCCTTTTCCTCTAAAACAACTTACAGTACCAAATTCGGAATCAGAGTTTGACCAGAGAAGTGGAACCAATAGGCCATAGATGTATATATTAATGGCCTTATTACAAGGACCTGGCTTACACAGTTGTAGGGGCTGGCCAAGCAGTCAGGAGAGGCAGGCAGGATGGCGGGATCCAAGGGAAAGGCGAGCAGTTGTAGGCCCAGTGCCTATTTGGAGAGCAGGTCAAGGAAGAGATAAGCCTTTTTTTTTTTTTTTAAAGATTTTATTTATCTATTTGACAGATAGTGATCACAAGTAGGCAGAGAATCAGGCAGAGAGAGAGAGAGGAAGCAGGCTCCTTGCTGCGCAGAGAGCTCTATGTGGGGCTCGATCCCAGGACCCTGGAATCATGACCTGAGCCGAAGGCAGAGGCTTTAACCCACTGAGCCACCCAGGCACCCCGATAAGCCTTTTCCTAAAGCCCTCCCAACTGATAAAGCCAGTTCCACCTAGGATAATCACCTATTTTATTAAAGGTAATTTATTAAGGACTTCAGTCATGTCTGCAAAATACAGCAGCATGTAAATTAGTGTTTGAATAACTGAGGGAAGACGTGTATACAGCAAAGTGGCTCTGCCTCTCTTTCATCCTTTCATCCTGGGCAGGGAGTATCTCCTATGGGCCATCCAGTTGGCCTCACGGAGGAACTGTGAGGGTGTAGTTCAGCCCAGCCAAGCGGACACATTCAAAAGCCATGACTGGAATTCACAGTTCTCATTTTTAATGAGAAAGCTTGCAAAGCATTGCTAGAGGAAAGGACTTTTTCATGATAAAATGAGATTATGTCAGTTTAGATGGAACTTAGGTGGAGATTTTGGTATAGATTTGGATACTGATCTTAAACATTACCACATTCTGCAGACCAAAACCTGTATCAAATACCAAATACCCTCCACATGTCCCAAATGCTGCTCCCAGGCCTGCCATCCTCTGCAGAATACTTTTCTTCCTGCTTCATTCATTCACTCAGTAAGTGTTTATTGAGCATCTACCATGTGCCAGGAGCTCTGGTAGGTACTCTGGGTAATGAGGAGGACATACAACAAGATAGACAGACATGCTTTTTTTTTTTTTTTAAGATTTGTATTCACTTATTTGACAGAGAAAGATCACAAGAAGACAGAGAGAACGGGGGAAGCAGGCTCCCTGCTGAGCAGAGAGCCCAATGCGGGGCTTGATCCCAGGGCCCTGAGATCATGACCTGAGCCGAACGCAGAGGCTTTAACCCACTGAGCCACCAGGTGCTCTGATACACATGCTTTTTGCCCTTTGTGATAGGTCCTGGGGACAATAATGTACAGTAATAGCAACTACAACTGAATTCCCTCCGATTCTTCATCCCCCTCTCAAAATGTTCTGCATCTCCTCACTGCCTTCTCTTTACCTTCCTCCCTTTCTCAGGAGTACCTCCTTGCTTCTTTTCAGGTTAACCCATCATCAGTGAGCTTGACCTCATTCCCTCCTTTTGACTAATTAGTTAAAAAGTAAATTATTTCAACCATTCGTTCATTCAGTAAGTATTGAGGTTCTGTTATGCACCAGATACTTTGCTTAGTGCCAGATACTTAAAGCTAAATAAGACAGAAATTGTTACAACCTAGGATGGAAGCTGGACCAAGAAAGTCATCAAAACAAAAACAAAACAATAACAAGAACATAAAGCAAGAAATGAAAAAAAATCACTACATATTAATAATAGGAAGGAAAGAATAGCTACAGTAGGTGACTCAGAGCAGTCAGAGAAGGACTCTCTGAGGAGATTTCACGTGAGAGACACAGGCTAAGAAGGGAGCAGCCATGGGAAGAATAGATGGATCGAGTGTATGAGGCACTGTGGCAAAGTAGAGCTTGACCTTTTGGTGGAACTGAGGGAAGACCATGGGCCAGGAGGGTGTGACAAAAGGAGCTCATGAAACCAGGAAGGCAGTTGAGGGCATCTTTTAAGAAGGTGGGAGAAGGCAGGTGGTGACCCAGGCAGCCACACCAGCCTGGGGTCCTGGCTCTGCACCCATGCTGTGTGCAACCCCGGACACCGTCCTGATTATGTACCTCCCCACTGGGGTTTCTCCAGCTAACTGCGAAGACTCCGTGTGGCTTACATCAAATAAGACACGTACAGTATAGAACATGGTTTGGCATCTGCAAACAAAGAAAATGGCAGCTACTCTGTGTAATTAGTATTCACCAGCCTCCCACACCCCAGCAGAGCTGGGGTTGCCTCCCATGTGCTTCCACGGAGGCGCTTTATGTCTATGTCTATGTACATATCTGGCTTCCTTGCTAGAACGTTGGACCTTGTCAGAAGAAAAGTCATGTAGAAAATAGGATGGAGGGCACCTGGGTGGCTCAGTGGGTTAAGTCTCTGCCTTCAGCTCAGGTCATGATCTCCGGGTCTGGGGATCGAGCCCCACATCGGGCTCTCTGCTCAGCAGGGAGCCTGCTTCCCCTTCTCTCTGCCTGCCTCTCTGCCTGCTTGTGATCGCTCTATCTCTCTCTCTCTGTTAAATAAATAAATAAAATATTTTTTAAAAAAGAAAACAGGATGGAAGTGTATTATGAACTGTAAACTACTGTTCGGTTGGGAATTATGTTAAAGAGGCTTGGAATCTATCAGGGGAGCTGACATATGAAAGGAACGGAGGGGATGAAGTAAAGACGAGGCCGCAGGTATGAATGAAGCTCTGTGAGAGCCCATGTGCTGCCTGGGCTACTGGGAAGGTTCTTCAAGGAAGTAGAATTTTTATTGGGATCTGAGTTCAAGAACAGTAGGAATAGACATGAAAGAAACTAATGTGAAAGACATTCCTCAGGTAGGACCAAAATGAACTGGTTAAAAACTGGTCATCAGAGGGGCACCTGGGTGGCTCAGTTGGTTAAGCATCTGCCTTTGGCTTGGGTCATGGTTCCGGAGGCCAAGAACGAGCCGGAGGTCGGGAATCCCTGCTCGGCGGGGGGTCTGCTTCTCCCTCTCCCTCTGCCATCCTCCCCCTCCCACCCCACCCCACCCCGCTCTTTCTCTGTCTCTCAAATAAAAAACATCTTTAGAAACAATGTCATCAGAGACAGGGGCTGGTGTTGGGGAGGCCAAGACATCAGTTGCCAGAACCCCTGGGATTAGGCTTCCCAAAAGCCTGATGGAGAGAGGCCGCTGAGGGACAAGGTACAGAGGAAGAGCAGGGGATAGGACACAGGTGACTGGGCAATGAAGAGATGGGGACACAGGTCTGGGAATAGCAACAAAACACCTGGAGAGGCCTCAGCACGGTAAGAGTAAGAGGCGGAGAGAGGTGAGAGAGGTCTCGTCCTCCGTGCTGTGGGTATCAGAGGGGGGAGCCCATGCAGACCCACACCCACCCCCCAGATTGGAGACCCCGTTATCAGTCGGGCCAGTGAAGAGACAGAAACTGGGCAGTGATTTGAAGAGGGAGGGTTTAACATAAAGAATTATTATATAGTTGCAGAAGATTGGCTATTAAGGGATAAAAAATAAAAGAAGGATGAATTCAGGACAGGCCCTCCTCACAAGGCTGACGTTAAGGTCTTGTTAGAAAGTGTGTGGCCTTGGTACTTTGCTTGGCAGCAAAAGTTTGCTGGGTGCCACAAGTCAAAGTTGATGAGCAAGAAAGTCCCCAGATGAGATGACAACAAAACCTGCCAGATGTTGATGATGTCACTGTGCCACCGTTTCCTAACATGTTTTTGTCCTTGGAGCTTTTGTGTAAAGCAGTGAAATAAGGCGGAGAAAAACGGCTCTGGCATGTTTCTTTAGAAGGCAGGGACAGAAACTGGTTTTCACTGGATTTGAAGGTGATGCCGAGAAACCGACAGAGGATCAAGGTGACGGTGGCCAGACAGGATCCCACTGTCCCGTCCTCCCACGGCTGGGTCCCCTGGCCCCAGGGACAGAGAGCACTGAGGAGCAAGACAAAAGTAACTAGACGCTGAGGACAGAGAAGGTGACAGGACACCACGGACAGCAGTGAGGGGCCTGGACATGGAAGGACCTGGAAATAGCACAAGTGCAACCACGGGGGCCTGGACAGGGGAGCAGGTCTGATTGGGGAGGGGTGGGTGCAGGGCATCTGTCCTCTGTCATGCTCAGGTGTCCCCCCTACACCAAACCCAGGCTCTGCCTGCTCAGGGTGGGGGTGTTCATCCTCCCCGCCCCCCCCCCCCCAGGGGGGAGCAAACAAGCAGTCCTTACACCTGAGAGTAACACACACTTTTCAACAGTGAGTCTCATTAAGCATTTATTAGACACCTATTAGGTGCCCTCCCCTAGCCTCTGGGGACAGAGAACTCAATGACTGGGTGTCCCTGTCCCCAGGGTCCTCACAGCCCGTCTCTCCAGGGCAGAGCCAAGGGGAAGCTCAGTACTTGTCAGGCAGGCCAGGGGGTCGGAAGTGGTTGGGGTCTTTGCCACTCCGGCCCCATTCGTTGGCAGCCTGGTCAGCCTTCGAGTCCTCCACTCCGTGGCCGCTGTCTCCATACTTGAAAAGGTCTGTGACTCTCTGAGAACCCTCTCTGGCATCACTGGAATGGAGGAGGGCACGTGGAGATTCATTAGGGGCTGCTGAGCAGCAGGCCCCCGCCCCCACCAACCCCTTCGCTTTCCGAGGGATGGCTGAGAGGAGCCCAGGAACGAGGGGCTGAAACACGGACCCTGCTCCATGCACAGTCCAGGTCAGCCCAGGCTGGTCCCCTTGCCCACAGCAGGAGGGTGGGAGTCCCCCACTCCCACTGGCCTTGCTCTGGCTCTGCCAGCCACTCAGGCCCCACACTGGGCACAGAGGGGAGGGTGGGCAAGAGGACCAGGAGCTAGAGAGCTTAGAGGCCCGTCCCGGCTCTCTAAGGCCGCCATGCTCAGCCCGGCCATCCCTGCATCCCTGGGGCCCTTGTTACCTGATGACTTTAGCAGCCCAGGCGCCCCCAGGGCCCCTTTGTGCAGCATCATAGTTCCCGCGGGCATGGAAGTATTTGTCCGAATTTTTGTAATTGGCTTCTCTCATGTCAGAGTAGGCTCTGTACATGTCTCTGGTCCCTGGAAAGGAAAGAAAATGGAAGTGATCATCTCTTGACAAAATAGAGAAAAGGTTTTTCTCCCAGTGATTCTAAGACTTCAGCCTTTTGATAAAATCTTCAGATATTATATTGGCTGAGATAAATATCCCTTTTCACTCCCCTGGGTGAATGTTTGGAGAATCACACTTGGTGCAAGTTTTATTCTTTTTGAGTCCGTTCTAAGGACTTTGCTACTTGGTTTTTGGGTGTGTGTGATGTGTGTGAACGGGAGGTGAGGTGGTCTTTCAGGGATGCTTCTTGTAAAAGGGACCTCTCTACCTGGAAAGGACAGGGACCCCTTGGACTGGGGCATGAGGACAAAGGCAAGTCTGAGGGAGGCTAGTCAACCTAGTCAACGGGAGAAATTCCTCCCTGTGGGCAGTGTGAAGACAACTCAGGCCTGTGTACTTCAGAATATCCGGGGCTTAGGTGGCACCAGGAAACTGACCAAACTCAATCATAAATATAATTGATAAAGGAGAGTTCCACCAAGGGAGCTTTTCAGAAATGGTGTCACCACCTTTTTCAGCAGAAAAAGGGCGATGGACCCACCAGCTCTAAAGTCCTGTGTTCTCCCCAGTAAATGGGAGAGTACTGACTTCCACAGAGTGCTTATGCAGACAAACTGAGAAAATATGCGTAGAACTTCTGGAAGGTTGTAGTTGCCCAGGACGCTATCACCGCTCTGGGCCTTAGGAAGTCTGGGACAAACCCAGGAAGGGGACTAAGGAAGAGGAAGAGCAGAGAGTTACAGACTGAAGGAATCTGATCAGGCTACAGCTGCGCCTGTGAGGATTTAAAAGGATCGACAGCAAACCCTCAAAGCAGTCATCAGTGACTCTCACCAAAAAAACAAAAATAAAAATAAATGATGTTGTGTAATACACAAATCGTGGCGCTGAGTCTGACTGCTAAGTTGCGTTCCTCTTGCTCCCCTGCCCAGCCAGGCCCCAGGCCCGAAGAACCACCATCACCTAATTTCTTGTGCCTGTTATTGTGGCGTGGCCCTCTGCCTCTCCTAGGGCCTGTCTGCCATTTGCTCAGATACACAAGAGGCTGTGTGATCCCAACCCCCCCCCCCCCCCCCCCCCCCCCCCCCCCCATGCACTCTCTGGTCTGGGAGGCAGGACAGCGCTGTTCTAGCAAGGTCTGGGGAGCTCCACCACAGGGGACATCGGTTCTGCTTGAGGACCTTGTCAGACCCTTCATCTCTTTGTGCCTCGGGTCCTCTGTCAAGGGATGATGGCCCCTATACTGCAGGGCTACAGATTAAAACCTGAGGATGAAAACAAATTCATTCATCCACGCAAAGCTCTTAGAACAGTGCCTAGCACAGGCCCAGCTCCGTGACTCCTGGATGGAATGAGGCCCCCCCTTTCCTGCCTGCCTGAGACCCAGCCACAAGTGGTCCCGGACTCCCCACTAGGTGGCGCTCGCGTCCCAATTGTAAGGAGGGCGCCGGCACCCTGGACCCTAGCTCTCTTCCTGCTCCTGCTCCAAGTTGAAGCCCTAAGCTTAGTGGCCTCCAGCTTGGGGATCCCCTAGAAGAGTGCGATGCTGCCCAGAAAAGCCAGGGGTAGAGGGATAGGAAAGATGTGATTTAAGGGGAACGGCCCCGCGTAGTAAGTAAACCCTAGAGACCTAATGCACAGTATAATGAACACCAAACAATATTGTATTATAATTATCAAATGTGGGGCGCCTGGGTGGCTCAGTTGGTTAAGCAACTGCCTTCAGTTCAGGTCAGAATCCTGGAGTCCCGGGATCGAGTCCTGCATCAGGCTCCCAGCTCTATGGGGAGTCGGCTTCTCTCTCTGACCTTCTCGCCTCTCATGCTCTCTCTCACCATCTCTCTCTCTCAAATAAATAAATAAATAAATCTTAAAAAAAATTATCAAATGTGCTCTAGTCTAGTTAATTACTTCAACTCCTAAAAGGAAAGGATAATTATGTAACATGATAGAGGTGCTAATTATAGCTACAGTGGCAATCAGATTGAATATATAAATGCATCAAATTAACATGACATACACCTTAAATATACACAATGTTATATGTCAGATATAGTTCAATTAAAAAAAAAAAAAAAGCCTGGGAACCTGCTATCTTGAAAACCATGCTTCTTCTTTTCCCACTTGTGGCTTTTGGCCTGTGTGGACATGGCCTCCGTTCTGGGCAATCCTGGAGGGAATCCAGGGGCAGACTCCCCATGCCCCCATGCTTTTGACCTTACCTTGACCAGCTTCCTTGAGGAAGTCTAACCATCTTTGGCTGCTGACACCCAGGACCAGTGAGCACAAGAGGATGCCCAGGAAAAGCTTCATCCTGCTGCAGACTCAAAGACACACAAAGATGACAGGTGTTTAGTTTTTGTTTGGTCTGATTTGGGGGGTAGGGGTGATGTTGACCTATTGTATTCCAAAACTGAGCCACATTCTATCTATATATCTATATTATTCTATATATCCACACACACAGACACACATGCATATGTGTACACATACATCCATGTATATACATATATGTATGTACATATGTGTAGAAAGAAGTAGACAGTACATATGCATATATTAGGCAGGTGATACATAGATACATTGAGAATTCCAGAGGGTCCACTTGTCCATTTCCACTCGCCTCATTGGAATCCCAGCATGAGAGACTGCATTGCGCTTCCTTTTTTTTTTTTTTTTTTTAAGAATTTACTTATTTATTTGACAGAGAGATATTACAAGTAGGCAGAGAGGCAGGCAGAGAGAGGAGGAAGCAGGCCCGATGCGGGACTTGATCCCAGGGTCCTGGCATGGAGTCCCGCATCCGGGCTTTCTGCTTGGCAGGGAGCCTGCTTCCCTCTCTCTCTCTGCCTGCCTCTCTGCCTACCAGTGATCTCTGTCTGTCAAATAAATTTAAAAAAAAAAATCTTAAAAAGAAAAAAAAGAAACCATTTTGCATTTCAGTCCTCACCTATGAGCCCTGACACCAAATGTACAAAAAAGCTTCCAAAGAGACGTCTGGGCATTGCGTGACCATATACCAGTCTGTCGAATGAGATGCGTGAAATGATGCACAAATATTGGTGGAACGCCTGCTCTACCCATCCCGGAGCTCCCAACGAGGAACTACATGACTAAATCCCAGTCCCAGAAAGCATTCACATCTGCTGACTCCTAATTGTCAGGCTACAAGATGCAGAGAGGAAGCAGAGGGCTGGGACACAGCCCAGGAATGCTGTGGGGAAAGGGAATCTGCAGAGAGAACAAGTGTTGGAAAATTCTAGCACCTCACCTTGGGCTGTTGCTTCCCACAGAGCTCCTGGTGAAGCTGAGCTTCCTGTGAGAAACACCCACACTTTATATGCTGGGGCTGTCCTGGGGGAACAAGAGGGAGGAGAGGTTTGAAGCAAAACCCTGAGACTTGGGAAATTCTCCTTGGCCAGAACCCAGCAGCCAGAACATCAGGCTCCTTCCTTGTTCCCATCTAATTTCCCAGGTTGTGCAACCTGGCAGCTTCCAGAGTGCAGCAAACTTGGGGTTTTCTGCCTGTTTTCAGTCTCCTTCCTGGTGAGGAAAGATTTCCTTCCCAACACAATGAGGTACTTGTAAGGACCTATTTTATATTTTTTTATACTTTAGCCAGAGGCTTCCATTGAGGTTAAACAATAACCTTGTTTAAGCCTTAAACTGTCCCTGCTCCCTCCCCCCCCTCCCCAGTGGACTTAGTTAAAAACAAGTCCCAGAAACCAGCCTCAGGTAACAAAGCTCAAATACAAGGGTGGGTCAGGCCAGGTGGAGACATCTGATCAGTGGGGGGTTGCATACTGTCTCCCTAGTTACCAAGGAGTACGTGCCCCGCCCTTTGGGAGCCTTTTGGGTGCCAATCCTAACCAAGGTGTGATAGGCTGGTTCAAATGTCTACTAGGGTAAATTGTAATTCAATTGGTCACCTAGCATCACTGTGGAGTTTCCTGTGTATGTTACAATCTCACTGGCCACCTGTGCATGGCCAGGCCCGACCGCATGGCCTTTGCCCTTAAAAGCCAGTCTGTGAAACAGAGAAGGGTCGCCCTCTCTTGTAAGAGGTGCGGCCCCGAACGTTTGTTTAGATTCTTGATGCTTCGCGTGAAATAAAGCTTTGCTTGACCTTCACTTTATATGTCTCGCCCCTTTAATCACGGACCCATTTTTGGGGCATAACAGTACCGACGATGGGTGTGAAGAGTAGTCAATATTAGAAAAGAGATTTGATTGTCTAAAGAATGAGCATAGAAGGCAAATGGAAGAGCAAACAGGCTCCATTGAAGGGAGAGATAAGGATGAAGCTGGGGTCCCAGGGAGCAGGGGTAGGACAGGAAGGACCAGGAACATAAAGCTTCCAGCACCAGTGTGGTGGCCTGGACACGGGAAAAGGGAGTCCTTCAGAGTCGAGTGTGTTCATGACCAGTGGCTGTGGGAGCTCCTAATGGCAGGCTCTAATGGGGGACACCATGGATCAGAAACATTGAACTTGTCATGGAGAAATTACGTATCCTAGAAGTGATCGGGAAATAGCCTACTGGCTGCTAAATTATGAGAATAGAAGATTCAGGAAGGATGCAGAGAAAGTTGGATGCAGAACAAGAAAGCTGGGAGGTCGCGAACATGCAGAACAGCTGTTTCAGCTGGAAAAGCAGGACTGGGCTTTACTGTGGGAGTTTAGGAAAATGATGGTGGGAAGAAATTGCATGCAGGCGGTATCAGCGGGATGGGGGCCCTGGTCCCCTCACCTACCCCGTCCCTGTCCTTGTTTGTGAAAGGGAAGTTTTAGAGGTCATGGGATTTTCCTGGAGAGGAGAGGATGGTGTATATGTGATGTGACAGTGACAATGGGGTGTGGAGAGGAAAGACCTGGTTCTTGTCACAGTGGGGTCCGGGGCTGGAAGCCTAAGGCAGTAGGGCCAGGGAGGCCCAGCCCAGGGAGAGCTGGCTCAGGGGTGTTACCTGGGGTGCGTCTGGGACACAAGGAATATGTGCAGGCATTGCAGATACGACACAAGTGCCTCCAGGGCCTCCAGGGCCTCCAGGGCCGATGCAAGCAAATGCTGGAGCCTGAACAGCCTAGAGGTTGAAAGATTCAAAGCAGTAACCAGGAAGGAGGAGGGACTCAGGCTCCATCAGGAACCCAGAGAGGAAGCAAGAGGCGGGCTTCTGATTTGTTACAAGACTAGAGGAGTTATGGGTAGGACATTGCAAAGGGGAGGCTGACCCAGGATGAAGCCAATCAGGCAAGGATTCCACTACTGGTTGGGAATCAGGGTCTTGGGTTGGAGTCTAACAGCATGAGGAGTGATGCTTCTTTCTGGGTCTGGGTCTTAATTGAATTGCTGTAGGTACAGTGAGAAGAGAGGTGTAGGGCAGACAGCTGTCAAATGATCCCTCTGTCTCTGTGGTTCTTATCTAAGGCAATGGTAAGCAAAATCTGGATATTCCCCACCCAAACCATGCCCTGGGAAATGTGGGGTCACTGAGGTCTGCCGGGTCTGGGCCCCTGAGCTGCTTTGGCTCCCCTAGTCCCAGGAGTAGACATGTAGGGAGAAGGGCAGATGTCAGCCCTCCAGAGCCAGTGGTGACAGGGAACTTGGGGGCTGCTTCCCAGAGGAGGCGGTGTGGTGCCCACACCCCTCCTCCCAGGCACCCCAGGGCAGAAATCCGGGGCCAGTGATCCCATCCTGTGGCATTCTTTTACTCCCTTGGGGCCACTCCTTGCTGGAAAGCCCTCCCCACTTTCAGACAGCATTCAAGCCATTCCCTTCTTTGACAGAAACATTCCAGACGAGGCGAGTACACTTTCCAGAACCAAGAGGTGCTCCCCACGGGGACTTGCGCCAGCAAGGCTTGTCTCTTCCTTTGTTCCGTCATGTATTCTGTGTTCCTGGAAGGGACGTGCAACTCCCTGCAGGGCCAAGGTTAGAACTGTTGGGTCCATGGTCAAAGGAGCGAGACTGATACAAAGCGAAGGTCAAGCAAAGCTTTATTTCGGCCAAGCATCGAGAATCAAACTAACCGGTCAGGGCCGTCTCTTGCAAAGAGGTGACCCCTCCCAGCCTCACAGACTAACTTTTTATAGAGCAAAGGCCATGTGGTTGAGCCTGGCCACACACGGGTGGCCAATTGAATTACAATTCACCCTATAGTAGCTATTTGAACTAGCCTATCACTCTGGTCAGAATTGGCGCCCAAAAGGCAGAGCCCACATTCTTGGGTGGTTAGGGAGGTGCTTTCCTGATTGGATGTCTCCACCTGGCTTGACTCATCCTTGTATTCTGGGCTACAAGAATGGACATGACCTGACATGTCCTGATATATGGGCTCTGTTATCAGGGGCTGATATTTTACTGGTTTCCCAGACTTGTTTCTAAGTAAATTCCTCTGGTGGGGGGGGGGGCGGGGGGGCAGGGTCAATCTAAGTTTACTGCATAAACAACGAAATGGCTGGCTCTGGCTAAGTAGACCCTTACAAGAACAATAGAAAGTGGGGACAGGCAGCTATCCCCTTTGTGTCTCCTGCCGAGGAAAGACGCTGGGAGGACAGTATCAGATCTCCAGGCTGCTGAGGCCTCCTAAGTCTTGCATGAGTCGCTGTGTCCCGTGTGCAGAGACTGTGTCCGTGAGGGCCATAGTGCCAGCTTCGTTAGTAGTGACAAGCCTTTTTGCGCCCAGAAGTGACCTGGTTTACAGAGGACATAAGATGGTACCCCTCCTCTAAGAGCCCCGTGTGACCAGGCTGTGGAGAGGCCTCAGAGACCTGCCTTTTCTCGGGTACAGGGATTTCAGTGGAAAAGAAGAATAGCGAGCCTGTGAGGGCTGGAAGCCAAAGTTAGACAAGACACCCCACAGGATACTGCGACCAAGCGAGGGTAGGAGGCCTGGGGCCCAGCCTTGGAGGGACAGCAGAAAGAAGGATGAGTAGTTTCCTGAATTTCAAATGAGAAGAATAATGATAACTGCCTGCAAGATTCGCACATATAAGAAATAAAAATTTGGGGGCGCCTGGGTGACTCAGTGGATTAAGCCTCTGCCTTCGGCTCAGGTCATGATCCCGGCCCAGGGTCCTGGGATGGAGCCCCGCATCGGGCTCTCTGCTCAGCAGGGAGCCTGCTTCCCCCCTCTCTCTGCCTGCCTCTCTGCCTACCTGTGATCTCTGTCTGTCAAATAAATAAAATCTTAAAAAAAAAAAAAGAAATAAAAATGTGGTCATTCAGAAGATGACAATGTGTCTCATATATATTTGGTCTTTCACAGGAGCTGCCTCCCAAGTCCTGGGAATTCCCTAAGTGTTGACAGTGACAAACGTTGTCTTTAGTTACATTCATAGGTGACTCTTGGACCTCACGTAGGGATGGGGATTGATTGCCAGAAGGCCCAGTCATGTGATTAGAGGGACCTTTCATTCTGTCCTCCTGACCTCCATGGAGAGGTCAGGGATTGGAGGGTTTAATCAGTCACCCGTGGCCAGTGATTTAAGTAATCCCTTATGCAATGAAGCCTCCATAAAACCCAAAAGAACGGGGCTGGTAAACATGTGGAGACTCAGGAGAGTGGTGAAACAGGACCTGTGGCCTGTGACCTTTCACTTTGCCCTCCATGTCTCTTCTTCTGGCTCTGATTTGTATCCTCTTTTATATCCTTTATTGAACGGGTAAATATAAGTAAGTGTTTCCCCGAGTTCTGTGAGTGGTTCTAGCACATTGATCGAACCCAAGGAGAGGAGGTGGGATCGACACTGTCTGGGATCGGTCAGAAGCACACAGAAGAGTGGGGTTTAGGATGGACATCTGACGGGCGGGGAATGAAGAGGATGAATCCTTAACAGGCGGGATCTGTGGTACCTCAAGTAGAGGGTGTCAGAACGGAGTGAAAGTCTCACACACCCTGCTTGGCGATGTGTGAGGGGAACCCCTCAGACACTGGAACTGGGTCTGGGACCCTAAAACCCTGCCTCATAGGGTTTGTTGTTGGGATGGTGTCATTAAGGCTGAAAGTGGCCTGGGTCCATTCTGAACACTTGCAAAGCATTTAATACACTGAACTCTCCTGGCTTAGCCAAGACAGCTCATAATACTTTATACATTGCGGGAGACAGGAAGATTAATTAGTATGTTGTTATGGAGGCCACATATCATGAAGACTTTAATAAGTAAGATTACCAAGCCGAGTTCTATTTTTAAAGATTCCAGTTTAGGGGCACCTGGGTGGCTCAGTCGGTTGAACATCTATCTGCCTTCAGCTCAGGTCACGGTCCTGGGGTCCCAGGGGTCCTGTATGGAGAGCCTACTTCTCCCTCTCCCTCTGCCTACAGCTCTGCCTACTTGTGCTCTCTCTTTGGGAAACAAAGAAATAAAATCATAAAAAAATAAAGATCCTGGTTTAATTTTTCAGGACATAGCAACATCCTTTCAAGTCTGGGTGTCTCTGAAGACCCCTTTGTTAGAAAGAACTGTGGGCAGGACAGTGTTTTGGTGCAGAAAACAAGCTGGAGTGCTGGGAGCTGTGCAAGACAGGAGGGACATTCTCTCCTTACCTGGGCAGGACTCTGCCCCCAGCAGGTGGGAGGTCCCGCAGTTGTCCTCAACCTAAGCCCTGCAATTCTACTTTACTCTACTCTCAATTCTCTACTGGGAGAAAGAGAGCCTTGAGGAGCTCAAACCATACCACGGGGAACAGAGAGGGCCAACATGGTTTGGGAACAGATGGAATATTGACTGTGTCATCATTTGCATGTAAAGGTCCCCCATTTAGTGAAATAAAACTTCACCTGGGTTTCCACCCACCTGCGTTCCTTTTACTCTTAGTCTTCACACTTCTCTTTTCAATTTGAACTACTTCTTTAGTATCCAGGTGAGAACATTTGCGGGCATCCTTTGAGGCTACAATTCAGATACTGTTTAAAATATTGCTGGTGTTAAAGTAATACTATATCCAGCATCATAAGAATACCTTTTTTAAAAAACTGAAGTCAAGAAACTCTTAACAGAGTATATCAGTATAAGAGACAAAATAATGTTCCCCATCAAAGATGCTCACGTCTTGCTTTTTTCTTTTTAAGTTTTAGATGATATCCTTTGAGGAACACTAATTTTTTAAAATTTTATTTATTTATTTATTTAAGTAATCTCTATACCCCACGTGGGGCTCGAACTCACAATCTCGGATCAAGAGTCCCATGTTTTACCAACTGAGCGAACCAGGAGCCCCTGATGAACACTAATTCTTTTTTGTAGTTTCTTTTTCAATATCAAGTTGTATTGTAAGGTGGTCATTATCTCATTCATTCCTCTGATGATCAATTTCCATAACCTATTTGATGTCTTTGCTCAAAGTACAGAGACACCATTTACGACTTAGCTATCTTCACAAACACTATGGGATATATTTCACTTTTCTCTCAAGCTGGAGAATTTTCATTAACAGCTACCACTTCTGTAAAGGGAAGTTTTGCTTTGCTTCCTTTTTTTTTTTTTTTTTTTTCCTTTCCTCCTGGGGAATCCTTGAAGCGCTCAGCTTAGACTCAGAGGTGTAGCTGTAGTCTCTTCCTCATCCTTCAATGCACGCAGGGGGATTAAAAGAAAATATCACATTCAAACAGTGGAGGAAAGTATCACATTCCTGTGTCGGCTGTTGATCACATGCTGCGTGTTCTTCCCGAGGAAACAAACATGGCCAGGGTGGGGGGCAGGTGCAGAAAGCATCCATCAGAAAAGGACATGTTGGTACAGCCCTTTGAGCTTCCTGCGACCAGGACCTTCACCTCCACGGTTAACCTATAGGGGGCAGCAGCTCCCCCAACTCTGGGGCAAGGCAATCTGCTGAGGCAAGCGGGTGGTTCCTGCTCTGGGCTCCTCACACTGCCTCTAGCCCAGCACTAGTAACTACCAGACTTAAACCATCACTGAAGAGAACAGATCTACCACGTTTCTCCCCTCAGCCGATCGCTGGGGGCTCAGAGGTCAGAGGACACCTGCATCCCTGCGTGTCCACCCGGTGACATCTGACAAAGCCCCAAGACAGCCATCAGCCACACTAAGGACAACACAACACAAAACCCCATAGTTACCTGACCTTCAGATGACTGTAGCATTTCTCAGCTTGAAGGCTCTTCAGCAGGATTGTTCTGAGCTGGTGAGAGCCAGTTCTGAGGCAGACAGACTCTCCGTGCAGACCCAAAAGTTTCATCCAGGGCCTCTTTTCTGGTTCAAGTTTGGGCATAATACAGAGTCACTGTTCTCCGATCTCAACTTAATCAACTTACAGTGACACACCATGTGTTCATTTAGATTAGATAACACCCAAAGGTATTTGTGAAAGTTAGATACTTTTTTTGTTGCAAGGAGACATAGTCATCTTTAGGAAGCCCAAAAATATTAGGTAATTTGAAATGATAGATAACATCTCTCCTCCCAGGATCTACTCGGAGGCCACATGTTCTTCAGGAAAGTGATATGATCTTTGGGGACACTTAATTCTATGTTATACAAGCTGTTGTAAAAAAAAAAACCAAAACAAAACAGAAAAGGAAGTTGTACAGCTCATTTTAAAGAAGCTAGAATAATCTTGATCCCAAAACCAGAGCTGGGCAATACAAGAAAATAAAACAATAGCCCCTTTTTGTTTTCAAAGACACAAAAATTCAAAATGAAATACAGTGTTAATGAATCAGATCTGAGTGTGAAAAATGCATCACCATTGACTATAGTTTTTTCTTGGATTGCACAAAGAGGTCAAAACTATGATATCAATCATTTTAAAAAAAGGTAGTAATATTATGTCAATTGATAGGCTAAAGAAGATAAATAATATCATCTCAATAGATAAAAAAATAATTTGAGGAACTGAAGACATAGTCATGGTTCCCCAAAAATTCCTTTAGACACTAAACATCAAAGGTAACTTTCTTAAATGTATCCAATGGAGTTATAGTAAAACATATTGCTTAATGGAAAACTTGTCGTCCATTTCTCTGAGGATGTAGAATGATCAAAGATGGCAACTATCACCACTGTTTTCTATCACAGTTCTGGAAGCTATGGAAAATATCTTGGAATAGAAAAAGAAAGAAGAGATATCAGGGATTGAAAGGCAGACATAAAATTGTCATTCTTTGCAGATAGTATAACCATCAACCCCCAAACCCACAAATCAACAAACTACTAGAATTAATAAGGGATCAAATAATGGAACCCAACACTTGATCCAATAATCAACCACATTTCTCTATACTGGAAATATGAGAAAAATGATTAAAAATAAGAAACCAGGGGCACCTGGGTGCCTCAGTCAGTTAAGTGTCTGCCTTCACCTCAGGTCCTAATCCCGGGGTCCTGGGATGCAGCGTAGGAGACATATCCTGTTATTATCCTGCACTGTATGCACGGAAGTTACTTTTGACAAAGGAGTGCTTGTATGTGTTGTATATATTGTTTGTATATGTTTACATATATTGTTTGTATATATTATGTGCACATATATGTGTATGTTATATATAACATAGCATGCGTATGTTATATGTATATATTGTTATATGTATACATCTACATCTACATGGAACGTATGCTATATACAGAGACATATAATATGTGTACATTTTTATATAACAATAACAGGATAACTTTATTCTATCCTATTCTTTTTTTAATAAAGATTTTATTTATTTATTTGACAGAGAGAGATCACAAGTAGGCAGAGAGGCAGGCAGAGGGAGGGGAATCAGGCTCCCCGCTGAGCAGAGAGCCCAATGTGGGGCTCAATCCCAGGACCCTGAGACCATGACCTGAGCCGAAGGCAGAGGCTCAACCCACTGAGCCACCCAGGCGCCCCTATCCTATCCTATTCTTGCACCGGCAGGAGAAGAGGGCAACTCTTCTTTCTTGCAGTGAGCAATTTTCCTTCACAGGAGATTAGTAGGGCCTGTCCTTTTCAAGGCCAAGTTCTGAAATAATACTGGTTCGCAAGCCTAGGAGAAAACCGAATCATATGGGAGAGAAACGATCAGAATAGGATTGTTAACAGATGGAATGTGGAATATGGACATCAGCAACATCCTTTTCCTCTTATCTTCCATTCTAGACTTTCATGGGGGACCCTGACACATTTACCAATGTGTATCTCATTCTAATCTTTATTAATCACAATTGATATGTATTGATGCATTTGCACATTATGGTGGTTGGGGGGTATGATGAGAAAGAAAGGCACATCCATGTACATTATGTGACATTCGCAGCTTCCCCTCATCTCAACACTGGAATCCCAGTCAGGGCAGGAACTGGGTTGTTGGTTTTCTCACCTTTAACAACCAGCGCCTAGGAGAATGCCTCGAATATACTCAAGATAACGAGCCTTACTTGAATGCGCATGTTTACTGAAGAAAATGTGCCAAATATAAAATAAGTATAAGGAGAAAAAGAATAAGCAGTGCTAATTTCATCAGCCTGGATTGGGGGAAGGGCGGGAAGAAACTCCAAGAACCTTCCTGTCTGGCTTCTATCTAGTCTATTGTCTAAATGTATGAACATATATGAATCCATAAGCAAATACGGGGATATAATAATTGTCATTTGATATTCTGCTTTTTCCCTGAACAACTTCTCATGAGCATTTGTCCTTGTTTCTACTCTTCCCCACCCCAAAGGCAGTGACAAAGCTGAAATTCAAGTGTGGTCTGCTGGGAGGGGGCACCTGGATTCTTCCCCATCTGCCATGCACCTGCCACCTGAATTTGGCGGCAGGATAGCACATGGACCAGTAAATGTACACTATCGTTTAATTCAGTTATAGAAAATATGCATAGCTTAATAAGGGCTCTCTCGGGAGAGTGCTACCTGGACAGGAGCACCAATCTCTTCTGTGCCATGTCCGGCTCTGTTCCCCGGGGCCCGGCTCAGTTCCTGCCGCATTCTGGGAGCTCATTCAGTAGGCAGTGAACGGGTGAATGGATGGATAGATGAGTTTTGCAAGCATCTAAGCATCTTTCCAGACAGGGCAAATAGGAGGAGGTTTTGAAAGGCCGGGTGTTAGATTACTTGGACCTTCCTAAATCGGTGCCTGCAGGGGATTAAGGGAATTTCCCTGAGCAGGGTGGCTCCCTCCCAGGTCAGGTCATTCCGGGAACAAGGCCCTCTGGCCAGCCTGGAGCTCTTGGCACTTTCCCAGGCTCTTTCAGCAAAGGCACAAGTGGGTCATTGACGGGAGGCTTTGTGAACATGTTTTTTAAATAGCATGGCTTAACGGCGCTCCATAAATCATAAAGTGTGCACACCACACACAATCTTCTCAGAAAACACCCAAGTTGTCTTTCCCCTAGTTAGAGTCCTAGTTAGAGATTTCAAAAACCAAACTTGGGAAATCAGAGAATTGGGAAAGGGCTCCCTTTGCACCCAAGTTTGAAGAGCAGACGGTATGGTGAAGTTCTTCCCTGTCCCACACTTGAGGACCAAGAGGGTCCATGTACCCCACATCCTGGGAGAGCATCCAAGAAGCAGCCAGATCTCGTGAGCCCCAGGGCTGATGATGAGGTAAAGGGCAGCCCCGTGAGATCACCACCTCCTCGTCCCATTCTCCCTCTGGACCCGGCAGAAGAGACCAGGGCAGGAGGAGAAGGGGCCCTCGGGCACTCTGGGGTCTGCTGGAGAGATCACTGAGGATAGAGGGAAGGCAGTGGCTGGGCCAGGAGGGCTGAGTACAGAGAGTACAAGGTACTCCTAGAGAAAATTAAATGTATATTCTATGACAAGGTAAAATTTTGTCCATTTTCCCAGGATCTTACTGCAGATTTTGGTGTAGATTTCGACAGTTGCCCCAAGTACCTCATTAGCATGTTCTCCAGATGAAACCTGCACCGCACATCGGTACTCTGTGCAATCCCAAGACGCCTCCGGGTCTGTCAGATTTCGAACAATACTTCTACTTCATTCACCCATTTCAACAAATATTTAGTAAACAAGTATTAGCTGTGCCATGCCGCGTGACAGGTATGGAGGATAGAGGCTGACACATACAGTAAGAGAGACATGCTTTTTGCCGATGGGTTTCCTGCCTACTTGCCCTAAAGACTGACCAGTAAAGGGATAACACAACGGAGGGTGGGCAGTCCCATGGTTCGGGGCACAACAGTCAGTACAACTGGATTCCTGCTGGTCCCTGTCCTCCATCTCAGGTGCCGTCCCTACTCTCCTGAAGTTTCTTCCTTCAGAGCAGATGCTTCTGCTCCCTCTGGGTTTCACCCCCCCCCCATTGGCTCCATCCCACCCCCACTTGCTCCCCCTCGACTTTGGTGCAGCTGCTGTTCCATCTACTTTACCTTCGGTGTCTGCAAACAAGACGGTGGAGTGAAATATTTAAAGGGCTTGGCGAGAACACCCCCCATCAGCAATTCTGGACCCTGTGTAGTTATCCTACGAAAATGTGACTAAGAAACAAAGACTTTCTCAGAAAACAAGGTGAGGGCCTCTGTTGGCAGAGTAAGAGAAGTTCTTTAGAAACTTTAGAAACAAAGTAAGAGAAGTTCTTTAGAGGGAAGGGAAATGATCGGGGTGGAAAGTCAGATCTGCGTAAAGAAAGGGAGATCTGTGAGGAGGGAGTAAGGCAGGGCCGAAGAGTATTAATGACGGCCCGGACGTTCACGTTAGGTCGGTTCAGACGGTACCACACTGGGCTGTCATCTCTCCCAGAGCCCAGAGCATGCTCTCACCAGTGATGGCCGCACGGCACCCTGCACCTGTTTCTCCCGCCCCCCCCCCCTTCTTCGGCAGAGCCTCGCCCCTCTCAGACCAAGTCTCAGGCAGGGCAAAGCCTGCACCTGCCCTGCTGTCCGTGCTGTCCATCGAAGGGCTCCTGTGGCTAACCATTTTATAGGGATGTCCTCCACCCACAAATGCAGTTTGTCTTTCCGCAATAGAATTGTATCATTAATCTTCTTCCCTTAGGAGTTCTCATTAATTTCTCTTTCAGAGAGGAGGCGCGGGCAGTCATCAATTTATATACTTGAGCTCCGTATCCACCTTTCTTTGTCCTGTTTCCCATGCTGGAGCCAGACCCGGCCCCCATTTCCCTTGTGCCCCAGAGCAAGGTGCTAAACTCTGTCAGTAGAGGGCGCTGGAGGGACAAGCAGGAAGAAAGACCTCTGCCCCTCAGGTCCTGGCAGCTTGGTCTCCAAACTTCAGTGGTGCTCTTCTCAAGCCAGGGCCCTAACGGCCACTCACCAGAGGGAGTTTCCTAGGTGTCCCACTGAGGATTCCTGACAGTATCTGTGATTCTCCACTGGATTTCCAGGGTGTTCTGCAGCGCCCTGCCTGTGTTAAGTGGGAGCCTAACTGTATGCCACATTCTGAGTGACTTAAACCACAGAAATGTATTTCACCTCTTTCTGGGAGCTGGGAAGTCCAAGATCAAGGTCAAATTAATTTGGTAGCCGGTGGGAGCTGTCTTCTTGGCTTGCAGATGGACACCTTCTAGCTGTGTCCTCTCCTCAGAGAGGAGAGAGCAAGATCTCCAGTATGGCGTAAAGACGCTGATCCTATCAGACCAGGTTCTGCACTTAGGACTTGTCTTAACCTCAGTTACTTCCCTAATCCAGTAAACAGCCACGCTGGGAGGTGGGGCCTCAGCATATGAATGAGAGGCGGGGACACAGTTCAGCCCAGAGCCCCGCCCCTGGCACACCGGCCTCAGGCTCCTGGACAGCTTCTCCCTTGACCCACTGTGGGCTGCCCCCCCCACCCCGGGAGCTTGCAGCAGCCCAGCTACATTCCCAACTCAACTGCCCGCCTTCAGAGTTTCCTGCCAAGTGTCCTCCTGGCACCTCAGTGGGGGAGTCCTTGTTTGTGGGCTGTGGCCTGTGACACCCAACAATCTTCACGGACCATCCCGTGGGCTACAGAGTTTCCAACAAGATCCACAGCTCAGCTTTGTGTATCCTGTACCCCTTAGTGTTTACTCATGTCCCAGTTAATCACTCTTTCTATTAGAATTTCCCATCTCAGATGGCTACGGGGTGACTTTCTCCTGCCTGGACCCCAACTGATACAGGGGGTTTCTCCACCCTGCTGCCTCCTCACTATCATTTCCCCAGTTTTAACTGGTTAAGGAGCAGAAGTGGTGAGGAAAGCATCACCAGGGAGGTGGCATCATGTCTCCACGGAGGCCTGAAGTAAGGCAGTGAAAGAAGGCAGAGAAAAATGGCTCTGGACACATTTCTTAGAAGGCAGGGACAGAAACTGGTTTTCACTGGATTTGAAGGTGATGCCGAGAAACCAACAGAAGATCAAGGTGACGGTGGCCAGACAGGATCCCACCGTCCCGTCCTCCCATTGCTAAGTCCTCTACCCCCAGGGACAGAGACCACTGAGGAGCAAGACAAAGGGAACTAGACCCTGAGGACAGAGAAAGTGATAGGACACCATGGACAGCAGTGAGGGTCCTGGACATGGAAGGACCTGAAATAGCACAAGTGCAACCAGAGGGGCCCGTACAGGGGAGCAGGTCTAATTGGGGAGGGGTGGGTGCAGGGCATCTGTCCTGTGTGATGCTGAGACTTCCTCCCCACCACATCAAACAGAGGGGCCCAGGCTCTGCCCACTCGGGGTGGAGATGTCCATCCTTCACTCCTGGGGAGCAAACAAGCAGTCCTTACACCTGAGAGTAACACACACTTTTCAAAAGTGAGTCTCATTAAGCATTTATTAGACACCTATTAGGTGCCCTCCCCCAGGCTCTGGGGACAGAGAACTCAATGACTGGGTGTCCCCGTCCCCAGGGTCCTCACAGCCCGTCTCTCCAGGGCAGAGCCAAGGGGAAGCTCAGTACTTGTCAGGCAGGCCAGGGGGTCGGAAGTGGTTGGGGTCTTTGCCACTCCGGCCCCATTCATTGGCAGCCTGGTCAGCCTTCGAGTCCTCCACTCCGTGGCCGCTGTCTCCATACTTGAAAAGGTCTGTGACTCTCTGAGAATGCTCTCTGGCGTCACTGGAGTGGGGGAGGGCACGTGGAGAGTCGTTAGGGGCTGCTGAGCAGCAGGCCCCCGCCCCCACCAACCCCTTCGCTTTCCGAGGGATGGCTGCGAGGAGCCCAGGCCCGAGGGACTGAAACACGGACCCTGCTCCATGCACAGCCCAGGTCAGCCCAGGCTGGTCCCCTTGCCCACAGCAGGAGGGTGGGAGTCCCCCACTCCCACTGGCCTTGCTCTGGCTCTGCCAGCCACTCAGACCCCACACTGGGCACAGAGGGGAGGGTGGGCAAGAGGACCAGGAGCTAGAGAGCTTAGAGGCCCGTCCCGGCTCTCTAAGGCCGCCATGCTCAGCCCGGCCATCCCTGCATCCCTGGGGCCCTTGTTACCTGATGACTGTAGCAGCCCAGGCGCCCCCAGGGCCCCTTTGTGCAGCATCATAGTTCCCGCGGGCATGGAAGTATTTGTCCGAATTTTTGTAATTGGCTTCTCTCATGTCAGAGTAGGCTCTGTACATGTCCCAAGCCCCTGCGAGAGAAGGACAAGGCAACAGGGATATCAAGTGGAGAGAGCCAGTGGCAAACCACGGGGAAGAATCAAGGAACGGTCAATCTTCCACCGACTTGAGATTGCTGCCTGTGCTCCCAGCACCCTTGGGCACCCGAGGCTGAGCACAACAGGCTTCCTCCTAGTTGGCTTCTCCAGGCATCCCTAGTGAGGGGGCAGGGGGCGGGGCGCAGCCAGGCTGCACCTGTGTGTCTGTCCCTATGCTGTCTCCGTGCTCCATCCACCGAGGGCTCTATGTGAGCTGCTCAGGAGGAAGGAG
>PISX010010189.1:0-71356 GCA_004024625.1 Mellivora capensis
TTTCCTAATAAGGGCCGAATTCAGCTGCGGGGTTCCTCATTGGTTCGTCGGTGGGAGGAGAGAGGTTTTGGTCTCCCCTTTGAGTTTGCTTCCCAGGTCTGATGCGGCCGTTGTCGCAGGAGGGTGATGGCGGGAACCGCGGCCATCTTAGGTGTCCGTCATTTTGAATGGTTCTCCCCTCTCTCGCCTGACCCCAACAGTAATGAGTATCCCCCTATGGAAATAGAAGATTCAGTCTAAAAAACAGCAACTTGGAAGGCAAGGTTTTAAATTCCTCATAAACTGGAACATTTGTAATGCTACCCCAAATAAAATAATCCTTGTTTCCCCGGAAAACAATGACCGATTTGAATATATAAACATGTAGGGATATAAGAAATAGTCAGATCTGTACTATAACATTTAAATTACAGCTGTTATAACACATCATCTGCTTTCAAGTTACTAGTGAGATGGTACTTTCTAAGGATGATGTTCTCACAAGAAATTTCTTATTTCAAATGGTAATCAACCACAGATCCCTTTGTTCCTTTAGTCAGCAAATGCATTTTGAGCACATCCTTGCCTTCAGGCACTGTTGTAGGTAATGGGGATGACTCAATGAGCAAGAGTAACAAAGCCTAGCCCTTGTATTCTTAGATTTGCATAACAAGAAAATCAGTTTTCATTCATCACTTTGATTTCTTTACCTCATTGCCACACCTGCTATATTTTGTCCCTTGAATTTTTTTTTTATTAGTTTCAGAGGTAGAATTTAGTGATTCATTGGTTGCACCCAATGCTCATTACATCATGTGCCCATCACCCAGTTATCCCTTCCTCCCACCTACCTCACCTCTAGCAACCCTCAGTCGGTTTCCTAGACCTCTGTAAGCATCCAAAATGGAGACTGATTCATATTATCTGAGCTGATGTGCCTTCCTCAAACAGGGCTTATAACATGAAAGAATCCTAAAAATGTTCAGCATAGTGCAGCTTCTTTTGTTTTGAGGGATAGTTTTTGGAAAAAGATCACCTTACATTCAAGCATGTATGGTATTTGATGAACCTTAAAAAAGAGATACTGCAATCTTTCTGGCTCCAAAAGGACCAATGTTTGGGGGCAAATTTCAGCTGATTTTATTTATTTGAATAATATTCCAATAACTACTCTTAAATCTTCCAAAAATGGAAATAACTCATTAGGAGAGCAAGTTTACTATCTCTGGAAATCCTAATGTAGAGCTGGGTGACCAGTTTCCTTATTCCCTCCCTCCCTTTTTCTCAAAGTTCTACTAGTAAATCCTCCTTCTGAATTCTGATTTGTTATATAATTTAATCAGATATTGTTAGTTGTGTTAGGGTACAGAGTCAACCACCCCTCAAATGGACAGAGGACACCCACAATAATGCAAGTCACACAGTGAGGTTTATTTCCAGCTAGCTGGGATCCAAGTATCTGCCCGACGCAGCGGGTTTCTACAAGGACCCCGAGTTCTCAGAGCCAAGGGTTTATATAGCATTTTCAAGGCACTTTTTCATAGCTGCATACATATCTTGCGCCACACTTAGTTTAATTTTAACTTTTTGGACCCCCCCCACCCCACCCTGCGTCATCCTGGCGCCATCCTGGAGGTTAAGTGAGATTTAGGTTTAGAAGAAATTTAACTTTATTTACATTTCCTTCTGCCTCAGCCTCCTTCAGTTTTATGGTGGGGAGGGCAACATTAGGCCTCAAGGAACTGAGCCATTTGTCTCTGGAAATTGGGCCATTGAAAAGATAGCCTCTTTGTTGTAAATCACCAGGACATTTGCAAACCTGGGGAGACTCCTGTCTTGCAGGATTGTGATCTCTGCAAGTTAACTATTTGTTTTTCTTTTAGGGCAGCCAGGGGTGGCTGAGGAATGTCACACATACTACCAAGGGGAGGGGAGCGGGTGGAGAGGGGGTGCAAGGTGCCAGCTTTTGCTTTGCCAAGATGGCTGTACTTATGTCAGGGCTACAGCCTTGTTTTTCTTGGCCTCCACAGTTGATGACATGCTCTTGAGCAAGGAAGTATAGGTAGCATTCTGAGTTGCGATGTAAGATATTTGATTGGAGGGAGAGAAAAGTTAGGAGGGGGATGCCTGGTATAATTGTCCTTGGTCTGTGGGACAGAGAGAGAATGCTGTTGGGATGTTACACTTTGTGCTAGAGCACAGGCTGGATCCATGAGCTGTCCCTGCAGTGATGTACAGCAGAGGTTTCCACAAGGAGGCAGTGGGGAAGGGCCCAAGTTCCCTTTGTGAAACCACTCCAGCACCCTTGAAGCATCATAGTGACATGCAACTTAATGTTGCTCCTCCAACAACCCAGAAACTGCTCTTTCCACCAGCTTCAGCCCATTCAGTATTTAGGTTAAAACTTAGTATGAGTCAATGCAGTGAGTGCAGAGTAGTGGGTACAAAGTCATGGGTCTAAGTTTGAAGGTAATGCAGGGTGGCTTTGTACAAAGGACTTAATCTCTCCAAATACCAGTTTTATGAATAAAATGGAGAAAATAGTTTCTGTCTTGCAAGGTTGTTGTAAGATTATATATTCACATACATAATTATGTACACATATGATTATAGCATATATCCATATAGAGGGAGACTCACAAGTGTCATAAGGCATGGGCTAGCAGCAGTTGGGGACAGTTTTAAAAAGTGGATAATTGTGTTGTTTCAAGGTTGCAGTAGCTCCTGATACTTGGCAGATGCCACTGCCTGACCCCACTCCCCTAAACTGTTGGCCTAGAGGTTTCTTCACTTGATATTGTGCCTTGGCCAATTATGATAGAGTGTGAGGCATCCTGATTGCCATGTATCCCTGTACTTCCAGTTGGTTTGCTGAGCTGCAGACCTACTATATTCCAGTTGGAAGCCAAAGGGAAACGGGAGCTAAAGATCACTGTTATGCCTTCCAGTATCTCTTCGGGAAAGCAAGTATGTTTTTTTTTATTTTCTATGATTTGAATTCCTTATCCTTCATTTAGTATAGCGTACCCAATAGAATTCTGAACCTAAGGAGAAAGTCCATATACTAGCTATAGTAGATAGAATTACTCTGAAGAAAGCTATTTCAAACGTACACTGCACAATAGGTTTGTTGGCAAGAGGAGTGGAAATGAGGAGTCATGAGCATGTAACACTAGTTACATTAGTAGTGGGTCAGAATGGAGGATTGCCATGCGACAAGAAAAGAGCAGACAAAAAGGAAGGACAGAGGAGGCATGTGTGCAGTTAGAAATATTTTGTATAATATTTTTGTAACAATAAGTCTGTACTCTAGATTATTTGCCAAGAAATTTTGGGAATAAGTATATAAGTATATGTATACAACATATATGTTAAATTTGGCAGTGAGTAACCTTGTAAGTTAAGAGATGTAATGGAAGGGGTGCCTGGGTTCCTCAATTGGTTAAGCTCTGACTCTTGGTTTTGGGAGGTTAAGCCCCATGGCAGGCTCTGTGCTCAGTGTGGAGTCTGCCTCAGATTCTCTTTCCCTCTGCTTCTTCCTCTACCCCCACTCACACACACTGTCTCTCAAATAAGTAATAAAATCTTAAAAAAAAAAAAAGAGAGAGAGATAGTGGAATGTTCAGTCACTGATTCAGCAATTATTTTTGAGCATGTACTATGTTCCAGGCATTGTAAACACTGGGGGTGCAAGAATGAGCAAATCCCATTAGGTCCATGACATGAAAGACATGAAAGGGTAAATAATTACAGCTGTGGCATGTGGCTTCAATATTAGCATTTTTGTGTAACATTTTTTTAAAATCATATTGTCACCTATTGGTAATTATTCTTCACTAGCAGAACTTTGTAAGCTCTAATGCCTATTGCACATGTTTGTATATATATGTTCATGCATACCCATTCTGGTTTTAGCTCTTCTTTTCTCAAAAATCAGAAATCTGATTATCTGTTTTGGTGCTTCCTGCCTTCACACTGGGGACTACCATGAGTAGTCAAGATAGAGGGACAGGTTAGAGCATATAATTAGTATCCCTCAAATCTGTGACCTTACATTTAATACTTTACATTTCTTTGGCTTCACATTACTGTTTACCCCCTAGGGCAATGATTTCACTCTGTTATGAAAAGAATTTTATTTTGGATGAAATGAATGAGAAAAAGATAGGATATAAGAGTAAGAAACACATTTCTAGAGCACCTTTGATATGCTAGGTACTTTCATGTACTTGGAACAAACTAATAACTTACAGTACTTTTTAAAACATATCTTTGGGGATGTAAAATAACACAGTAGTGGGAAATGTCAGCTTGAATAATTAGGACAATGTTGTTGTAGATGCGGGAGGTTGAACATCACTCGGTAAATACGGGGAAGCAGGATTTGTATCAATTACTGCCCAAGGTGCCTTCCCCAATCCACTGTGCTTTTGCTGGAGAAGCATTTGTACCCAAGAGCGTGCCATCAGCACCCTATTATTTCATGAAGGAGAAACTAGACTGTGCATAACCATGTGAGCTGTTCATCCATGGGAGTGTAAGTTTAGAAGATACAGTGAAATTGAGAGAAATGACTTGCAGTGTTACCAGACCAGTAAAACCAGTTTGCTTACCTGAGCACAGATGCTTCCCCCTAATCGAGTTAAAATCATCTCTAGTAACTGATGAAAGAACTAATTACAACCCACCCCATGTTTATTTTATAAGGAGAGGATTAACATACAAATTCACCTTCTCCTTTGAAATTTTCTTTTAAACAGATAGATCCCTGCAGGCACTTAGAAGATGGAAACTGTATCTACATTTAAAAGGGGAATGAGGAAATTAAGGTTGTTATCAGGGAAGTGGAACCCTAACCAAATGCTATAGGAAGTTCAGTGAGGAAAAGCGAGATATAGACAGCACCATCAATTCTGTCTGTTTCTGTTGGGAGGCCTGGTTTGGTGTTTTGACATCTGTGTCCTTATGGATACTGACTCTGTTAGGAAGCGGAGGCACTGGGCGACCATTTTGCTCAGAGATACTCATCTTTACTTTCTTTCTTCTAGTTCACTCCCCCAGCACTTAAAATGACCACCCAGGTTGCTTATGTGAAAACAGGGTCTTTGATGACAATTTCATTTGTGACTGCTGCTTATTTCTCATGTGAAGTTATGAGCCCAATTATGTCATCATTCACTCTTTCTGATGTGAAAGAAAACTCCCTGTGGCTGAGCGAAATAGATTCCGTTTTCCTCATCCCCTGAGACACCTTTCAGTCCAGGCTGCTTTGGGAGACTTTCACTTGGATGTGTCCCTATATAGCCTCGCTTCACTTGTAATACCATTTGCTATCACCATGAGTAAATGGTATGTATTTCTGCTGCTGTGAAAAATCAAAAAAGGGGGGGGGATAAATTAATACTTAAACCCAAATCCTTCATCATGATGAAGCATTTACTAATAATCTGTTTATATGTGATTCTGGACGAGAGGCTTTGCAGAGTAAGTTAAGAGCTCATTGCACTATGCTCTAAGGCTTTACCAGTAACCAGCAAACAGTGCAGAATGGAAGACATGTTACCCAGTAAACAGTGAGAAAAATAAATTAATGATAAAATTCAATATTTTTCTTGCTTACAAGCCAAGGGTTAAGTATATCTTATAGAAAATTCACATTCAACCAGCTGTCCTTAGTAATGAGAAAAAATAAATACACAGTGGGAAAACCTGTCCCATACCATATGACAGATGGATGGATAGGTAGTTTGTGGGAGAAGAGCTGTTTGTGGTTAAGTAGACAGTTTTAAGCTCTTCACATGGTTTTAATCATTTAAAAAAGTCCACATGATCACCTGTCTTGAATGTTTATTTTCCTTGTCAAGGTCCTGGCAGTGTGTATAGATACTTACTAGTGAAGTTTTTCTGTGTATACATGTCTGTGGTCATCTGTTTTACATTTTTAAATTCTACCATTTAGTGTTATAAAATATTAAGATAACAACACTGTTTAACCAAATGTATACAATGACCTAATATACAAAGAGAAGGCAATAATTTTCCCAGAACAGAATCTGAAATTTTCATTTAAGTAATAACCCTAAGAATAAAAAATATCGCAAATATCCTTTTTGTGAAAGTACTATGTTCCCCAACTGTAGATACTATAATCAGATATCTCAAATTTATTTTTAAAAATCCTGCATGACATAGCATAATGATAGTGATTATATAGATGAGGAAATTAACATTTGTAAAGGTTGAACAAAGTGCTAAAAATCTCATAGCCATTAAGTGACAAAATCTGGATTCAAACTTTCTTTCTGATTATACAACACTGCGCTAGGATGTCACAGAGATGCAGGAGAGAAAATGACAACTTCTGAGGGAATTCTGTGTATTAAATTGGAACATACACAACTATCTGAGTTATAGACAAATCTTATTTTCTTTAAATATAGTTATTTTTGTCACTGTATACATCATCTAATTTAATATTTATAGAAATCCTACAGTGGGTATTATTATTTTGCTTTTCTTTTTTTTTCTTTAATATTTTATTTATTTTGACAGAGAGATCACCAGTAGGCAGAGAGGCAGGCAGAGAGAGAGGGGGAAGCAGGCTCCCCGCTGAGCAGAGAGCCCGATGTGGGGTTCGGTCCCAGGACCCTGAGATCATGACCTGGGTCAAAGGCAGAGGCTTAACGTATTGAGCCACCCAGGTAACCCTTATTTTGCTTTTCATATCATAATCTTGTTTACCAAGATTAACTAAGTTTCCATAGTCATTTGAAAGTAGATAGAACCTAGGGCTAGATAGCAAGGACATTTCTTCTAACCATGAGATTCTTTTGTTAAATATAAATTGTTCAGGGGTGCCTGGGTGGCCAAGTGGGTTATAAGCCTCTGATTCTTGATTTCAGCTCAAGTCATGATCTCAGGGTTATTCTCTCTCTCCATCTCCCTCTGCCCCTCCCCCTAAAAAATATATTTTATATATATTCTAAAAATATATATTTAATATATTTATTTAATATATAATATATTAATATATTATATATATTTAATATATATTTAATAATATACATATATATGTAAACATATATAAATTGTTCAGTGTTTTTTTTTTAAAGATTACTTATTTATTCGAGAGAGAGAGAATGAGAAAAAGAGCATGAGAAGGGGGAGGGTCAGAGGGAGACAGACTCCCCACTGAGCAGGGAGCCCATCTCAGGGCTTGTTCCAGGGACTCCAGGATCATGACCTGAGCCAAAGGCAGTCACTTAACCAACTGAGCCACCCAGGCGTCTTTTTTTTTTTTTTTTTTTTTAATAGCATTTAAATCTGAGTTTAAAAGCTTTTCTTTTTTCTTTTATATACAGGTACCCAGTTTACCCAGAACTGGTGCCAAGCAAAATTGTGAAGTATAGAAGTTTCTATTTCAGGGTCTTCTCACTCCTGCCCATATCCCTGTTTCCTTTATCTTGTTTCTGTATTCATTTTTCCAAAGCTCTATTTTATTTCTTGTTTCATTCCAACTAGTCCACTAAGATAATAGTTGATAAAAGATTAAGGCTCTGCATCTCCCAGGAGTATTTACATTTTAATGGGGGTCTCTTGCTGATCAAAAAGCCTCCTCAATGCAGAGGAATAAATTCTAAAGGTAACAGGCGGGAGAGATATTTTTAGATAGGAGCATCTGGCTTGCCCCTCTAATCACATCCCATAAGCTGCCTACTCCATTTATTTGTAAGACCTTGGCTTTGCTGTTTACGGTGAGAAGGTTCTCTGTAATTGCACATGCTTTTTCAAAGGTTTGAATCCTGTCTTGGAGATGGTGTGATACTGGTACCTCAGTGTTTATTCTCTCTCCTAGTTCCGCATTTTTGATGACTGGAACAAATTCTAAAAGGCTTTTTAACGATGATGTAAGGCCTTGAACAAAATGAGAATCTGTTGTTTTAGCATATTTGGAAGAGAATAATTCAGCTGTCACGGGATGAAAGACTTGTCTGGAAATGCCATCTTTCCTCTGATTTGTTATGATGCACAACTAAAAGGGAGATACCGTTTTGTATAAACGTTAGAGTCCTCTTAGATATAAAGAAAAGAATGCATAATAAAGCACCCAGCAAGCTTTTGTCACTTCACCTGCAGAAATCTCTCTTTAAAGCATATTTAGCCAAACTAGTACGCCTACTTGTTTTATTAACTGGAAGAACTGAAAAGATTAAGAGAAAGTTTTTTCTTCTTTTAAGCATTGATTTAGCATATATGGTAGATTAAATTGGGTGCTCTCACATAGTAATTTTCTATGCAAAAATAGATACCCTACTGGGTAGTTTCAAATCTAAAATGCTGAATAATTTTCAAAAAGAATTAGTAATTAAGTGTGATGATAATGCATTAAAAATGGAAAACAATTAAGGGAGGCTTTCAAACACATTCTTGAAGTGAACAAAGTTGGGGAAACATCCTGAAAAACTTGGCTTTCATTTGGTCAATTAATTAATATCCTAGTTTTTAACTGCTGAGGACAGCAGTTTTGTTTGACAAAATGTTAACATTTGCCACTCATTTTAAATTTTGAATAAAAATCTCTGGGCATTTACCTATTTTCTGCTTTATTATTCACTTTTCCAAATACTCTGAGGATGCTTTTGTATTCTAGAGCTTACAGTTAAAGCTGTTCAGTGCCATACCTTTTTTTTTTCTGTATCACTGTAAATGCTCAAGAAGGAAGCAAAAAGAAAAAGGCATATACATCTGAACCGCAAATACAAATCCAGCATTCCAACTTCTTTCCCAAGAGCAAGATGAGTAAGTTTGAGACATAAAAGGGCAAGACATCACTATAATATCTCATGTAGCGACTGATTTTTTTTTTTTTTCAGAAGTCCCTAATTGTTATTTTGGTTTACCGGTAAGTCATTTAATTGCCGGCAATTCCTTAAATGTCTACGGTATGCTAGGACCTGTAACAATATTAATAGCATCTACTTCTCTCCAAATAAATCTGAACATTTATGCAGTCTGAGGTCTCCAGATAACCTGTTAGTTTGTCCTGCAAATGTATGTGGTAAACCAACTATTTCTGCAGAATTCCCAATTTCTGTCAATGGCACCATTGTTTTCTGACTCATACAACTTCAGTTTGTGAAAGTATCTTTAGTCTCCATAGTCCCACATTTGTTAATAAATCTTACCACTTCTACATCTGTACTATCTCTCTCAGCAATTTTCCCCATTAACAAAAAAAAAATTCCCTACTATATTTTATTTCCCTGTAGTTTAGGTAGTTGTAGTAACTACTTGATTTTCTTCTCTTTCTTCTTCTTGTTTTCTAAGATTTTGTTTATTTATTTGGAGAGAGGGAAGGAGGGAGAGAGTGAGCATGAATGGGGGTGGGGGCAGACCGAGAGGGAGAAGCAGACTTCCTCCAAGCAGGGAAGCTGATGTGGGCTCAATCCCTGAGATCGTGACGTGAGCTGAAGGCAGACGCTTAATTAACTGAGCCACCCAGGTGCACCTTGATTTTCCTTTTAATCCAGTGCTTTCTGTTCAATCCAGAGAACTCCCTGAAAACAGATTTACCTTGTCGAAGGATACCTTTAATATGTCAGCTCTCTAACCCTGCTATTTCCCCCCCAAAAGTATGAACATGGTCCTTTACAATTTACCCCGATCTATCTTTTTAAATTTGTCTCACATGTTTTCTCTAAACATAACCTAATTTCAAGCTAAAATGAATTATGTATTCTTCTCTAAAAAAGATCCCATACATTTCCACCTCTAGATGTATACTCATGCTGATTCTATCCTTCTGTTCCAATTCTTTAATTTTCATTTAAATCTGTCTCCATGAAGTCTTTTCTCACCAACACCCCTATCTACCATTAAAAGGAAAAAATAAAATGTATCAATATGTTATTTTAAAACTTTTTTAGTTCTTTATCTTCATTTTTCCTGTGGCAATTATATTCTGCTTTGTACTGCAGTAATCTGTGTACTTGTCCTAATTCTCATACTGGGGAGTATTTTTTGGAGGGAGGACATATTTTACCAGTTTATTTTTACAGTAAAGTTCATTTTTTATACTAAATTTATGCCAACAGCTACTGTCTCTGAGTCCTGGTTTTCTCATCTGTAAAATGGAGATAATCATTTGTTATTGACAGGGTATTTTGGCAGATGAATAAGGTAACACTATGTAAAAATCCTTTCCCATCATTGTGTTTGTTTTAGCTCTCATAACAGGGTTTTCAGAGATTGATATGTAAAGTATGAAAATTTCAGACGAGTTGTCTGACCTTGAGTATTCTGGCTATTTTACACTTCCCTGCTATCATGCCAACCAGCTCCTCACAAAAGAAATGCTTTATATGAGGACAAGCTCTCAGTTGAGCACAGTTGAATTATATGCCATAAAATCAACCTAGTCAATATTACTTGATTAACATTTTATATTCTTATACTAAAATGTGATTTTGAAGTTATTTCTCTTTCTTTTAAAGTTGAAGAGACTGTTTGGATTAAGGATGAAGAATTCATGGCAGAAACAGAGCACATTTATTGAACATATATGTTGTACAAGGCATATGGTAGTTTCATTTTATAGACAAGTCTCATGTTTTTGGAGCTATTTTTGAAAGATTCATATTTACTACGTACTATCGCCCTTCAGGCTACTAAAATTCCATGAGAAATTATTTCTAAAATATACAGTATTTTTGGTAGATCAGACAGAAATAAAAAAGAGATTTTTTGCTATAAAATCTATGAACACTTTATAGTTTTGAGAAGACTGGTGACTCCTGGATTCTCCAGTTTTCACAAGATATTATAATTTAGGATTTCATATTTATGGCATTTGTTATGACTTATTATTCATTTATTTGTGTATTTTTTACTGTTGTTGCTGTTAAATACTCAATACAACAGTTGGGTATTCTTTTCACTGGTGTTATATATGACCTTTTACAAAATATTTTTAAGGCAGCAAATGAAATATAATATGTGTCCGTAAATGTAATAGTGTAATATTCTTTGTATTTTCATATGCCTTTAATGTGATTTAATTGTACCAGTGTTTAATTAGTATCTGTTTTGTACTCAGCATTTCATCACTCTAATCAAGATTCCTTTGCTTAGCTATAATGTGATCTCTAAATTTTTCATGTTTTACAATTAAAGAGGTAATTCTATTAAAGGAAGAAAGATTTATGAGAATACAGAACATTAATTGATAGAGATTTTGTGTAATAAATATTAGTGGCTTGGTTGTTGAAAAGTATTGTGGTTTTGAGCAGTTCTTGAATTAATTATAATAACTGCTATTTGAATATTTCCTAATAATTTTCAAAGTGATTTAATAGTCATTGTTTCATTAGATTCCTCACAGAAGCCTTAAGATACAGACATAGAATCATTATAATTTTTGAAATCTGCCATTGAGAAGAAGGAATTTCTGAATTTTCAGGAGACAGACCCAGGGTCCTGCAGTTTGTATTTAGGAAGGCAAAGACTCAAAGCCTAAACAGATTTTCTGGCCCCACCTTGGTGCCATTTCAAAGCAAATTCTTTGGAATCTCCTTTCCCACTTCCCCTTCCTTGCAAATGGCAATTGCTTGAAGTCTTCTCATATTCCTATATTGATAGAAAAATTACACCAAGAGTCACTCTTCTTTGAATATAAAATGTAATGATAGATATAGAGAAGTACAAGGTCCTTTGAGTGTAGAGATCTATATTAATCTCTAGGAGTCTCCAGAGAAAGCTATAATGTGACAAGTCTATAGTTAATTTCAAAGAAAGTTTTCAAAACCTTAGGATAATTGTGTTTGAATCTAATGGAGATAATTTTCATGTAACTCAGAAATAATGGAAATAATTTTCATTAACTCAGAAAATTTCTGAGTTAAGTAAACTGAACATTTCAAGGAACAAGAATTGTCACTAGGAAAATTACTGGCAGTAGTGGAATGGAGAAATGACATCATTGATTATCTATCTAGACAATTTAAGGTGGAACATTAAAATAATCTTTGTTATTCATCTTCTGTTGTCCTATTTCAAGTAGATAACTGTGCCTGTGACAAAAATAGGCTCTGCAGTTTATCCCATAAAGGCACAGTGGTGAATGGGGGGCAGGTGAAAGATGGAGTTCATGACTAGAAAAGGAGCAGAAACATACTATTGTGAAATTATACACAAGTTGTAATGTAAAGGTAACAACTTACCATGATGTGTTTGCTTTGCAAGTGCAATAAAAAGCTATGTTATGATAACTACCTTTAATATTAATCAGTTCCAGAAAATGATGTTTAAGTCATGCTTAATTTAAGAAAGTCATGATAATGCTTCTCAAACTATTGAGTAGAGTTAATTGTAATCTCTTAGGGTTTGTTTTTCTACTCGTAAATTTGATATAATAATGGGAGGGTTATATAAAATGCTATTCAGAGAAGGTTGTGTGAGGTTCCAGGTACTTCTGTTCTTCAAGACTTGCTCTCCAGCCATTGTTAATCCATTACCTCACTGGTTAGTTTCTCTAGAGAGATTTGGATCGTTGGCCCACACCACTTGAGAATTAAACCAGAAAAATCAGTTCCATAATTTAAACTAAGAAATTCTGATTCGATATTAGGTCTTCACTAGCTTTCTTTCAGGTCAGAAATTGTGCAATTCTGAATGATTAAACATTCCTGTTGAAATAATAAGAATGATTTTTAAAGAAGCTTGAACAGGGTATGTATCATTTGCTAAGGAGGAAAAGGCAGCTAAGGCTCTAGAACATGTTCCTGATCTGAGAGACTTGGTGGAGGCACAGTCCTTATTCCATTTCTTCACCGTCCTCACATAGCCTTGAAATGTGCACTTGATTGCATAAACGGGAGAACATTGCATATAGGGAGAACATGTAGTTTGGATTTAAAATATGGCTTAGTCAGCGAGGTCACTCAGAGTAGCTTTAAAAAGAGTGGTACAATACCTCATTATTCCAGAATGATGAAGGAATGGTCAGATGAAAATTTCCAAAACTGAATTAGATAATATTGCTATATGCAGTGAATTGCAAACTCACCCAATCTCAAAACTTTTGTTCTTTTTTGGTAGAGGAGATAAAATATGTAGGTTTATTGAATAAAAATCAGAGACAGAGAAGCAACTGACTCTTGGTTTCAGTCCAAGTTATGATCTCATGTGTTGTGGGATGGAGCCCTGCATCAGGCTCTGTAATCAGTGGGGAGTCTGCTTGAAGATTCCACCCCCCCCCCACTCATGCTCATGCTCTCTCTCTCTCTCTCAAATAAATAAGTTATGATGTAATACCATTGAATATATCATGCGTTGTAATATAATATTAATAATCCATGTATTGTACATATTCACCCATATTTCCAGTAACTGTTTTGTATATTGAAATGCCAAAATTTCTTTACAAGATCTCTCCATTTATACAGAAAATCCCTTTTATCAGAACTTATCTTGAAAACCACTTTTTATTAAGATTTATTCATGTATTAGAGAGAGAGAGAGAGTACATGCACATGCTAGATGGGGGAAGGACACAGAGAGAATCCTCAAGCAGACTCTCAGCTGAGTGCAGAGTCTGACGTGGGACTTGATCCCACAATCCATGAGATCATGACCTGAGCCGAAACCTAGGAATCGGTGGCTTAACTGACTGAACTACCCATGTGCCCCAAAAACCTGTTATGAAGGAAAGTTCTCATAAAGATATATTTTCCTAAAAGAGAAGTGTCACGAAGGTTGTGTTCTTGACCAAAAAGAGTAAAATATATCAGATAATGACAAATAGTATATCATAAGGGAGGGATAGATACAATATTTATAGACTTTATTATAATTTAGAGTAGAAAAATTATGTTCAAGGTATCAGCATGGTTTTAAGGATGCCTAAATATTTCTCCCCCTTCCCCCAAATCAAATTATGCGAATGGATTCAAGACTAATGAGATATGAGATTGAGAATTTCTCATGTTTATAATCTAAATAGTCTGTATTTTAGCACAGTAGTATATTTGTAGTTTTTATAATACGGTTTTGCTTTGCAGGTGATACCATTAATACTGCTTTTTTTTTTTTTTTTTTAACTTTTAGACCCAATCTCTGCCAATCTCAATTTTCCTATTAGTTGAAATGCAGATTAAATTTTCATTAATCTGATTTGTATCTGGGTTTTATGCAATGATCTCTCCTCCCTTCCATTCCTCATTCTTTATTGATAAATCTTTTATTATTTTCTGGTTTATATTTGAGTTATCTATGTATTTATCTTATCTTTTTTTAAGATTGTTACTTTATGTTGTACACAAATCAATACAAAAAATAAGAGACCTGGTTGTATTTTCAAGCATAGCTTCATTAGTTAGTAACTTATGGAGCCTTTGATTTGTTTTATTATAATATAGCATGATTTTATTAAGATTCTGATAACCAGGATTCCTTAATCTACACAATTACATTAATTAAATTAAATTCTAGTTAAATTAGAATTCTTGGTATCTAATTGATTTATTGATAGCTAAAATTCTTTAATGATTCAGTTATTTTAAATGCATTTGTTTTGCATAATGAAAAGTAGCCAAACATTTACATTTTTTTTCTCCAAAGGAATCTCTTGAGATCTCTATTGCAAAATCAGTCTATTTGTTTAATAAATTTTCTTTGAAAAGGTGGGTCCCCTTTTAAATATCTGAATGTTTTCTACTCTTTTGCTACTAAGCAAACACCAGTGAGTTGTTAATTGGATGAAAGGTAGTCATGATGGTAACTGCCTCTCTAATCTATTGCCTTAAAAAATTTTTTTTGAGCATGATATTACCTTAAGCAATTCCAGATTTGATTCAGGGACATATGTTACTAACAAGGAGAAAAAAAAATGTGTTAAAATCATTCTGAATGATTTCATGGGTGGGGTACCATATATCATATACAAATGAAAACATTTGTCTCTATTTTAAATTCAAAAAGAAGAAATTAACTGAAATAGTATTGGTTGTGTAGTACTTATTGAATGCCCAATGTCAGTCAATGTTTGAAGTACTTTAAACATGTTTATATATTAAATATGACTTTATATGATGTAAGTGTATCATGAGCCATCAGTTAAATACAGAACAGCTTGAATAAAACCATGGTGCCCAAATGCAAGCAAAATCCATTATCTCCCAGTAACTAACTTATTCCATCCCATTCCATTTATGTTGAATACACAAATCTGCACCTTTTATATGTTTTCTGATATTAGATCTCGATATGAGGAAATAACGGATAGTTCCTTAATTAAATTAAATAACATATAAATAAATGTATTTTAAAATAATTCTATTAGAATTTTGCTTGTCATATATTTGCTTATATGTGCAAATTAAACTGATTGGACATGTGAAATTTGCAAAGGTAGATACATAAATAGACTTATAATACATTTTACTCTAAAGTATAAGTGATTGTATTAATCCAAAAAAATAAATTTCTGGATTTTCCCACTCTTCTGGTGTTGTTATGGTGATAAGTATAAAGTGAAAGATATAGAAAAACAAAAAGGCAATAGTTTCTTTTTCTTTTATTTAAAAGGATGACATCAATGACAGTAGTTTCTGCATGAAGTTAGGCATTGTTGAAGAGAACACTGGAACAATAAACAACCATCTCATGGAAAGATTGCATTTTGATTTGTGACTGCTGCAGTTCTTACAGGGTTTTCTAGAGTTTATTTCGTGTTCCCAAATTCAGTCAAGATCCTCCATTCAAAAAGAGCCATGACTCCCAAGTTTCATAGATGTCCACATCCAAATTACTACAACTAAATTAATTCATTATTATACCTTGCAAGCTTCCCTATATTCTAATTCTATGACATCAATTTTTAATCACTTTTTAAACATCAGTGCTTTACTTATTCTTGTCTGTCATGTAAAGATTATTTCATTTAAATCTCAACTTTGTAACCATGATCATCTTAAATAAGCCCTACTGATACTTTCCTCTTTTATTATTCCTAATGGTAACTAATTATACCCCTGGTACTTGAGGGCTTCTTGTCAAACCACTAATTACCTCTCAGAAGGTTTGGACTACTCTAGTTTGGAAGACTAAAATGTCTGCTACTGATAGGTTGATAAAATTTATTTTGAATCATAGGAATGAGATGTACTTTTAGAGTATTGAGGTATGAACCACACACAGTTTTACTCCATCTGAAAGATTATTTATATATTTGTTCAATAGAGTTCCTGCAAAAACAAAGTTTATAACAAAGTGAGATAAAAAGTAATGAACAAGCAATATATTTCCTCCTCTTATCTAGCTTAGGAACAAGCTGGGGAGACAGGCAGTAGCAAGAATAAAGAAGTAACTATTTAACTTCATATAGTTTTACAGTTGCCCCTTGAACATTAAGGGTTTGAACTACCTGGTCCACTTGTATGTGGTTTTTTTTTTTTAATATGTATAGTACTATAAATGCATTTTTTCAACGTTTTATTTTCTCTAGCTTACCTTATTATAAGTATACAGTCTGTATTACTTTAGCATAGTATATTACTTTGTTGTAAATATATAGCATATAATATATAATATAATATGTAATATATAATACATAATATAATATGGGTTAATCAACTGTTTATGTTACTGGCAAGCCTTGAGGTCAACAGTAGGCTATTAGTAACTGAGTTTTACAGGAATCAAAAGTTATATGTGGATTTGACTGTGTTGAAGGTTGGTGCCCCTAATCCTAAGGTTATTCAAGGATCAATTGTACATTGTACAAAAAGAGGAAGTTGATACCAATTTTCTATTCTGTATGTAACAATTGCAGATAAAGTTAAGAACATACTGTTTAGGGTCAGGCTTTCCTGGATGTGAAACCTGATGGCACTGCTCTGCAAATATCTGCAAGTTAAGTAACTTTACTAAAGTTGGGATTCCTTATTTGTACATAGAATAATAAAATGAACCTAATAGAGTACCTATGATTACCAAATAAGATAATTTATATAAAATGCATAGCCAAATATCGAGCACATTATGCCCATTCTAAAATGATTATAGCAGTACTAATTGTTTTTACATGTTTCTGACAAATAAAAGCAGATGGTAAAACTAGAAAAATTATATTGAGAACCATAATGATTGCCACAAATATTTATATTTTATATCTCAATGCTTAATTAAAATACTCCATGATCTGAACAGAATTGTTCAGTCTTTCCAGATTGTGTACCACACAGTTGTGTAAAATGGCTTATACAATCTGATTTATAGGATATTAAGTCTTTGATACAATATATAATAATGAGATAAAAATATGTCAAAGAATTATTTTAAAATGCCTTTGCTGATACCATTCTGGTTTAGGAAGATTAAAGAACTTGGCTGAGAGCTCACTGTTATTAACTGGTAAAACGTTGCTATTCAAACTCACATGTCTCTGAATCCGAAGACATTGTGGCTTTTATTGTTATATTATTGATATGTCTTTCTCATTTATTTATTTAGTGGACAGATAATGAAAGAGCCAGGTATAAGTCAGGGTTTCCATTACCATCTATGTGCAGAGACTTCTTCAAGCACTATTTTACTTTACATTAATTTCAACCTATGATTACTATTTGTCTAGATTTTTTCAGAATTTTAATTATGTCACTCAACATGATGGCATAACTGTCCTTAATTTACTTTTCCAGAAATCTGGTTAAATATGCCATTTAAAATATGAAAATTCCTTAAAAATAGTCCTTAATTATTCCCTACATACACCTAGTTTTTGGACCCACATTATTAATTGGAAAACAAAATGGCACAAAACAAAAACTGAAGCTCAGGAAAGTACTGTAAGTTATGTTGTCAAATTGTTAAGAATTTAAAATAAGAAGAAAAATTATTAAGAATAGAGTGTATAGATCCCTGACGCAAAACTGACATTCATGCCTTCTCAACAAAAATATTCCAAGTGACACAGCCTGACAATACCTCAAAAAATAACCTGTATAATATATTTAGGAAAGACCAGATATCATTTTTAACCCAAATACCCATCTTTTATTACTTTTACAAAGTAGGTTTTGTGATTCTTCAAAGGATGTTCATTACTAACATTGAAAACATTGGGATTTTTAAAAACATAACTTAACATTTATTTTTGTTTTTTTTATTTCTAGTTAAATACTCATTTTTCTGCTGTTTCTATTAAGGTCTACTTTGTAATCAAAACAGTGCACCTCCAGGTGAACAACTGCTACACAGTAATTATCCACAATAAAGATTTTACTTCTCATTATTTTATTGGAGTTAATTGTAACTAGTCACCTTGACAGAGCTTATTTCTTCATTTTATTTGTACCATCTGTCACTATATTTCTATTTGTACAGTGTATACCTAGTTTACTGCACTGCACCAAGTGAAGCAGACACCACTGAGTTCGACTCAGGATCAGCTTAACTTGATAAACTTGAAGTGCTCAAGTAGAAAAAAAAATAACTGAATGAATTAGTAAAATGTAAAAATGCAAATACACTGAAATAGAGTACAAAATATCAGAAGGAAATGTTATCCTCATAAAATATTCACTACAAACTCAACACATAACTGTTCTGCTTTTTGTTGTATCTGCTATTTTTCTCTTATGCCTCACTAAGCTTTTACATTTTTCCCAGGCAGTAATGGTAGGGAAGAAAATAGTGTACGAGTCAACTTAGTAAAGTTGCTACAAAGCTATACTATCAAGTCATTCTGGTGAGTCAATGTCGAGGTGAATTCTGGGATTACAGTGACAAGGGCAGTGCTGGCTGGCTCTAGGTTCTTTGGGTTTATTTGTTTGTCAACCATGATTTGTATTTATATACTTTTTGACATTTTAAGATTGATTATTTTGGGTTGCGATCATTACATTGTAAGTGGATCTTCTTCTTTTCTTAGTTCAGTTGAAACCCAGTTCTGTTCTGCCCCAATATTTTCTGCCAAGTTTATATTTTTTATAGAATTACTGGATTCTAAATGTTTCATATAAAAACAAATGCCATGTTTTGAGATGTTTAATTAGAGCTGAGGCAAATTAATACAGATTTTCTAATTAATATTTACAGATTCCAAAACACTTTACAAGATTCTAAGATCTGATTGATGACACTTTTTTTTTTTTTTGCCTTGTTTGCCTGACATTCAAATTGCGGAAATCTAAACGAGAACTAAACATTTTTGTCTTGACAGTAAAACAACAACTGCAAATATATCCTACCTTGGGTTGAGGGAAAGTACTTTTATAAATCTAATCTATGAACCACCAAAGGCGTTCTTATTCCCAATTTAGATACTGGGGTCTAATAAATCTACTCTACTATTATAGCAGTACCAAATCTTGAAAGTGTTTTTCTCAGTGGGTGCCAAATTTGGCTGTGTTATTTGGATTATGAAAGAACATCAATTACTACCACGATAATATATACTGTTGACAAGTCATCTTAATCTTTCCTGTTGAGTTTTACAAGATAGATACTTAGCTTATTCAGCTAAGAAACTGAGAAACTTATATTCTCTAAAGCCATTTTTTAATATTCTCTTTATTAACAATTTGAAAATAAATTGATATCATAGATAAAAGGCCCTTTAGATGACAGATTATTGAGAAAAAAAGTCCTTTATAGAAAGAGGGTATTTGCTTTTGGACAAAGACTTCCATACAGTAAGAAATCACACATATCTTAGGACATACGGAGCAGAACCTAGAAAGGCAAAAATATATTGTGAAAAAAAAAAAAGTATTGGTTCCCTGGGTGATAGAATATAAAGAATATGCAATATTTCTAAAATTTTTGTTATATTACTCTTACACGACCTAAAGAATAATGTTCTCAATAACTCAATAAATTTCATTATTTTAACTCTTTCTGTATCAATGTATTATATAATTTATAATACATTTTTATATCAATGTGAAAACTATAATATTTGTATACAACTGTCAATTTTCCAAATGTTTCACATTAGATATTCTAGAAATGGTTTTATGGACATATTTTTCCCCTTAGTTACACTACTTTAAATATACTATATTCTGAATTTGTAATATATAATTAAAAAGCATCATAAATCTGTTCTAAAAAAATTAGGGTATTTACACATTTACACAATTACAAAATGTTTTGTTTTCTTTTTCTTTATCTTTCCAAAGTGAATGAAGTAGCTTTTCTTCTTATGAAGGAAGTAAATAGAGTATTTAGTTAGAATATACTACTCTATGTAGGGAAGTCATTTTTTTCTTTTCTTTTTTTGGGTTTTTGTTTTGTTTTGCCAGTGTGTCTTTTGAATATTTATCTGAGTTTACAGGTATAGCAGAAATATTTTAGAAATCATTTTGTAATCAAATAAAAATAAAGGGTTTCAAAAGTTAATTTCTTTAAAATGATTTAATATGGAAAGACAGTTGAAGGGATGTGCTTAGGTAACTTTGATATTATACGGAGGAAGAAACCGAGACGCTGGAAAGCTAAGTGAATTTACTTTAATATTAAACATCTCACAAGTGGCAGAGCCAAGATTTTTACTCAAGGCTTCTACATCCTGCGAATCAAAAGTGCTCTGAAACTCTTTCAGGAAAGAGAGAGATCATGAATTATTCTTTGAGGTCTCCCAAAAGAGAGACTCTACAATTTCCTTCCTGTTATGATAGCGGATTCTAATATTTGTGTCCAGTTGACTACTGACTTCCCCTTCACAAATCTTCCATATCTTCATTTCTAGTAATGTTAACAGTTTCATTCAAACAAAAGGAAGCAGACTTGTATACCCACCCACCCCCAAACACAAACACACACATGCATATATATGTGTTTGCCTGTACTGTCACGCATACGCATCCATCATTGCAAATATAAATTCTCTCAGGTAACTCCATAGTACTTTGCTATGTTAGTCAAACATTTGTGAGGAGGGCAATGTTGATAAGCAAATTCTGTCACTTCTGGAAAATTTAGTAAGAATTGAAATTATTAATAGCATTAAATCAGGTATAATTACTTGGGTGGAATCAATGGCTGATGATATCAGGTGTTGAGGACTTGGCAAAGGAAACTTCTCTCTTCTAGGAATATACGTATGAAGTAGAAAATTCATGCCAGCTGTTTGATGCTTCCTACTTTTGAAAGCATTAGGAATACAGTGCATTAGAAATCCAATGAGTAATAGTATTTTTCTCTTTGATTTATGGGTGTGTGTTTGTGTGTGTGTGTATGTATGTGTGTCTGTATGTAGGTGTGCTTGTCATTCATCATTAGTTTCAAACTAAAATTAAGTATATTGCATTTTTCTTCTATATCAAACATCCATTTATACTTTTCTGAGGATACAGCAGAATCCCTCTGATTGACCGTGGAATTTTTTTTCCTCAAGATTCCTCAGCAATATATTTATAAACCACTGAGTGGGTGAGATACTTGGAGGTTGGATGCTCATTATTTCTTGTTCTTAATATTTTGTTTGTTATGTAGACCCCATATATTTTGAGACTATTTTTACATCTCTTATTTTTTTTGCTGCAACATGGTTAGCTCATCTTTGAATATTAAATGAACAAAGAAGAACAAAAACAGAGTAACGTTTATTATTGGAATTTAACTTACAAAGAAAATTTAAATACATAACATTCTATTAATGACTAATACAGTTTTTGCAAAGCTTTAAGCTGATCCCTTTTTTGGAATAAGTAAGATGAGATGGGAGTTCAGTGAGCTGCAATCAACAAAACAGAGCTGGAAAACATTAGTTGATATGGGCAGAAAAGATAGGTTTCCCTTTTGAAAATTTAAAAACCCTGAGCACATTCAGTGTGTGCTGCCACTTAATGCATTGTCCAAGTATTTCCTGCACATCCAATTTTTATGAGAACCTTAAAAGGTTTCTAGTAGACAGTTTAATCACATTTCCTCTTGCCACTTGTATGTGTGCTTCTTATATGGAGGTTATTGTCATAAAAAACAAAGTTGTTCGGTTTCTCAGTATGCCTTTTCATTTTCATTTGTTTTTGGTGGGGAGGGGTCAGAGAGGGATGTGGAGACTGGATAGATATACCAAAGCAGATAACATTTACAAATGCATACCAGTGCTTGATTTGTCAAATGAGCTATCATTATCATGTGTAAAACACATATTTGTATGTCTCTAGACTTGGCTCTGCCTCCTCCTCTGCCCTCCAAAGGAATTAATGACCAGGAACATTAGTAGATGAATGACAGCAGGACAGTTGCTCATAATCCCTATGATATATGTCTAGTCAGATGAAATAATCTTTTTAAAAATGGCTTCGTAAGATTTTCATGCTCATACTTCTTCAATGCTTTTACACCAGATATCCTAAATTTACAGATCAAAGGTTATAAGGAATGAAAACAGAGCCCTGAAATGGAAAACCAAGCATTGTCCTCCCCAGGTCTCATTTACCACCTGTAAATTTTCTTTAGTTGAAGTTTTCGCTGCTGCTATCACTGACAGGACATAGGAAAGTACTAAATCAAAATTACTCTTCTTGAGAGAGATTTTATAACAGGAACAATGGAAGAAATAAATTTTGGTCATTTTGTGAAAATTACTCAAAATGATTTTTAAGGTCACAAAATGGTGTTACAGATTTGAATGACTGTATCCTTGGAATGAGAGCAGAATGATAAATAGCAAAACTTTTAGGTAAAATAAAAGTGCATATTCTGTTGATTTGATGTGGTACTTTCAAAGTATGTACAGGCCAGAGCATACCATAGAAAAACAATTTAGATAAAAAGACCATGTCTGCATTTCATCAGAAACCAGGTGAATACTCGTTTCTTATTAACATAGGTCATGAGAAAGCAGCAAGTAATTTCTCAATTTAACCGGATAACTGCAAATTAATAGTGTGAGAATATAAGCTATAATCTGTCATAGGACTAGATCATGTATCACCTAGGAGCATGGTAGAACACAATACCTCTCTCAAGTTTCTATTCATTTCATTATCAGGAATTACGAAGATTTTTCCATGATATACTTAATGTGAAAATCCCCTGCTTCATTTTATCCCTTAGTATATCTAAATATTTTTCTTACTTTGAAGACTAAATAATATAGAAAGTTTACAATGTACTAACTACCATATTCAAAAAGGTTCACCACTATATTTTATTATATGGATGTGTCCACACCATTATGGTATAGAACAAACTTCAAATTATCAAAAATATTCAGTTTCTAAAGTTATAAATTTTCACATAAAAAGTAAAAATAAAAGATCAAAGTAACATGAATTATTCAATTTAATAGTAAAGATATGATTTAATCAGATTATAAGGCTATTAGACATGAAAATGTCAGTATAACATTAGGTATTGAGTAAGCATAGTTTTAAAACTTTGAGGTTTGACCAAAATATTTTGATAGCACACGTTTTTAAATTTTTTATGTATGGTATTTAAGATGAAAATGATAAACAGCATAACCAGCATTGTTCTTTGGTTAAAAAAATCATTGTTCTTTTGGTTCTGTTTAAAGGTAAATATATTTAAAATATCAGAACCATGTCCTATAACTTGTATTCAATTTAGAAGTTATCCTCAGTCCAAAAAAATATTTTTAAGCATAGAAGATGGAGTCAAGAGATTTTTTTTTTTTTAATCTGTACATGACTGTGAGGCTGTAGGCATACTTACTTCAGTCTGATATGGAAAGGTGATGAGCTGTGGAACACAAAGTCAATTTTTTTCCTGGTTATGTGACCTTAGAAGATTTCTTTAATATTCTGAGCTTCCATTTCCATATCAGAAGAGTAGAAAAATAATGTTTACCTTGTGTATTATGAGAACATTGAATTTTGTACAGAAATGGCCAGAGTAGAACCTTGTACTGTGTACCTGGGACCAGATATTATCGTCATCATTCTCATGATCCCACCACCTTGTTGAAATAGATGTCATTAAAATCTCCTTTATCTTGGAGAAAGTTCAAAGTACTTCTCCTCCAGGTTTTATACTTAAAAAATGAGATAATTGATGCCCTAATAGATGACCCACCAAGGCTACACAGCAATTATATAGCAATCTGAGAAGAAACCCATGGCCCATGACTTGCAGTCCAGTATTCTCTCCACATGATTATAAGTAAAGAGAATATATATAATATGCTTTTCTTTTCTCACATTTTTCCTATTTCTGTGTGGCATGTATACAAGTTAGGGTGATATGAATTCAAATAGGACTTCAAATTAAAGAATTTGATTGATGGGGATTACTTGACTATGTCATTTTGTATCCTATAAATGTACATTTACTAGGGTTATATGCTGAATTCCCACCCCACAAATTTTTTGTTGAAGTCCTAACACTTAGTACCTTAGAATATGACTGTACTTGGAAATAAAGTCTTTAAAGGAGTAATTAAGTTAAAAGGAGGTCATGAGGGTGTGTTTTAATCTAATACTGATGGTGTCCTTATAAGAAGAGGCAATTAGGACATCAGTATACACGGAGGGAAGACAACATGAAGATAGGAATATGATGACTATCTATAAGGCATGGAGAGAGGCCTCAAGAAAAACCAACCCTTTAGGTTGATTAAGTACCCTTTTGGTACTTTAATTTTGAATTCTAGCCTCCAGAACTGTTAGAAAACAAATTTCTGTTGTTTAAGCCAAACAGTTTGTGATGATACTTTGTTAAGTCAGGGCTACCAAACTAATACAGTAGGCACTAGACGCTCTTCTGAAAACTTGATCTACATTGTCATTCAGAGCTAATTTCAAGAGTAGTTGTTTCCAAGTCTCATGAAAATGTTAAGACCATTTACCCAAATGAGACTTTATTCTTTTCCTTGAAAAAAAATGACCTCCTGAGAGTCAAAGGAGAAGAGCAGTTCCCAGAAATCTCTCATTGGAAAGCCCTCCTCATGTTACTGAACACTTTCCTAGTCCAGTCTTCCTAGTCCAGTCCTATGAATCTACTTGAGCAGTAGACTGTGTGAACTACTCCTAAGAAGAAACTCTTTATATCATGTTTTACTGCTTCGTTGTGTATCTTTCTCTCCTAAAAGAATGTTTGTTAGTTCACGTAATACAGACTTTATCCCCAAGCACTTAGCACAGAAAATTGTAGTGTGTGTCATATGTAGGTTCTTGATAAAAGCTCATGGGATTATACTGAAACCTCTTCATAATGCTGATCTTAGTACCTATGCTATAAAACTGTTTGCCGTAGTGGTGAATCAGTCTTATAACATGATCTTTTAAACGCCTCAGTAATTAAATTTGCTTGGATGGTCTCCAGGAAAGACTAACTCATGCCAATGTTATTATAGCGAAATTCTATAATGGTGATTCTGGTTCTTGGTTGTAGAGATGATCCCCGGTACCTAAAGCTAATTAACATAACAATACAAATCTTAAGCCATGCAGTTTACAAGTGAAAACCCAATTAGAGTGATGTGATATTAATTAGAAGAAAATAGGAGTTTGGATTGAGAGCATGTTGACACAGTATGATTTACCAATAGGGTCCTGTGCGGAGGGAGGGACTGAAGGGGTCCTATCAGTACAGGGCATGACAGCTTCAATTAATCAAGATATTGTGAGTGTTATTTTGAGAGTATTTCAGATGTCTTTAAAAAGATTTAACATACAAAAGTGTTGATTTGGGGTTTTTTCCACAGATACTGTACAGTAGGCAAGAAAGGGAACAGGAAAGTTGTATTCAGGGAAAATCAGTGGAGGAGCACCTACTTCCTCACTGCTCAGGTAGGATGGGAGCCACATGCGATGATAGAGCCATATATGGGTGCTGTTTTTTTAGGGGAAATTGAGTATGTTGGTTTATAGTGCTTTTCTAGGAAAATAAGGTTTGGAAAGAAAAATAATATTTGGAAATATAATAATGTAATTCAGGTATGGCTATTGCCATGACAGTTTTTTCAGCTGATTGTATGTAGATAATAAATAAATGAAGCCCTACAAAGAATTAATTATAGTTAAATTACCATACCCAGAGGCAAAGATTTATTTTAAGAATTATCACAGAAAATTGTTAGGAAAAATATGTTTATGCTATTATCTATTTATTTTACTACATATTATTATATTATAATACATTTGTATGCTATAAAGTATTTAACAAAGAGAATATAATTTTAAATGCATCCAAATATGCCATTAATGAAAGAGGAATTGAAGATGTAGTAAGAACAAGAGAATGTACAAATCGACTTAACTTGTTTAAGTAGATAAATACAACAACTGATGACTAAATAATTATGTCAAACTCAAACTCAGAAATGAACAGGGAATTCAAGTTAAAGACTGTTGTTCAGGGAAAAGCAAACTTTTAGAATCAGTGATACTTAGTTAAATCAAATCTGTGCCTTGTGACTCCTCCACATAACTCTCCAAAGGAACACATACACAGTTCTCAAAATATTGAACGATGATGTATTTGAGAAAACATTTTCTGAGGTGTGTTATAGAGATTAGGTACAGAGACACACAGGTAAATTGAAAGCTTTTATGACCCTGAACATGGAAAGTGAGTTATTTTCACCACTGGAAGAAATTTTTGATTTTTAAAATAAAATGGCTTATACAGCAGCACCTGGGTGGCTAAGTCAGTTAAGTGCCAGCCTCTTGATCTCAGCTCAGGTCTTGATCTCAGGGTCATGAGTTCAAGCCCTGCGTTGGGCTACATGCTGGGTGTGGGGCCTACTTAAAAAAAAAAAAGGGCTTGTTAAAGATATTTAGAAATCATATTTTTAAATTTCTGAATGAACAGTCATATATCATATCTCTCAGTCTATTTTAAATTAGTTGAGAATATAATTTGAGAGTTGAATCAAATTGACAAAGAATAGATTTAAAGTTTATTCGTAGGCCATTTATTCATTTTAGTTTATGATTTATATACTTCCTATTTCCTCTTTACTTCCTATTTCAGATCATTTGCTGAGATCTTTAATGTCTCTTACAAAAATTTGTTTATATTTGTGCCATTCATTTATATATTCATCCTACTTTGTGAGTTTTAAAAAGCATCCAGAGTTTATCTGCTGTATCACAGCAGGCCAGTTTTCCCTGTGGGATGTGCATTCTACTAATCCCAGTCCCTACAGATTTTAATAATAATTTAACTACACCAGCAAACTTGAAATTCTGAACACTCTAATTCTGAGCAGTGAAGTTCTCTAATATTTATCAAACCTGTAGATATTTAAATTTTTTATATGTGCATACTTTGTGTATGTATAGTCATATATGTACACTTCGCTATTCATATATGTATTAATAACATTATTTTCAAATACTTATTAGATTGACTATATGCATTTCCAGATGACATTTTTATTTGTTTTAATTAGTACATGATGGAGTTACTTTTTCTTTTTTTAATGAAGAGCTTTCCTAGTACATTTGAATACTGGTAGAATCTCATTTTCAGTCCCATTACTAAGATCATCAAAACTCTTACCTTGTGTTTAGACCTAATTATAAACAGTAGTTGATTGAGAATATGTACAAAGTACAGATGCTGTATTTTTTACATTTTTCTTTTCGCACAAAGCCAGTGTTTACCTGTGTAATATATTTAAAAATAATAACATGGTGGGGGAGAATGCATTGTGATGGAAATCTTACTATATTCAAAGTGGTACTATCTGAAGGGTAAATTTTTTTTTTAATCCACCCTGCACTATCTCTCTTTGAGGACTGCCAGAGATAAGATAAAATATGTTTTAAAAGTAACACTAATAGTTTGATCTGATGAGAGCTAAAAAAAAGTAGTTGTTTGTTTTTTTTTTTTAAGATTTTATTTATTTGTGAGAGAGAGAGAGAGAGTGCAAGCACAGGCAGACAGAGTGTCAGGCAGAGGGAGAAGCAGGCTCCCTGGCGAGCAAGGAGCCCGATGTGGGACTCGATCCCAGGACGCTGGGATCATGACCTGAGCCGAAGGCAGCCGCTTAACCAACTGAGCCACCCAGGTGTCCCTAAAAAAAAGTAGTTTTATAAGTCACATGAGTTTTTAAATGATACACTTTCTGAGCAGTGGGTGGCTACTTGTTCATGGATTGAATTGAATTCTTACAATTCAATTCAAACATTTGAATTCTTACCCAAGGGAATTTTCCGAAGGATTTTAAGGAATACAAGTTGAAAAACAATATTGAATAAGAGAATAAGTAAGCAGTGATCAAATATGTTAAGGATAAAATGAAATTTAAGAATGGCTATCTTGGGCTGCCTGGGTGGCTCAGTGGGTTAAAGCCTCTGCCTTTGGCTCAGATCCTGATCCCAGGGTTCTGGGATCGAGCCCCACATTGGGCTCTCTGCTCAGCAGGGAGCCTGCTTCCCTTCCTCTCTCTCTGCCTGCCTCTCTGCCTACTTGTGATCTCTGTCAAAGAAATAAATAAAGTCTTAAAAAAAAAAAAAAAGAAGAATGGCTATCTTTTAGGTTACAGGATTTGAGAGTGGTTGGTGGCCTCTTTTTTATTTCTCTTATGTTACTTTTCTTTTCTTGGCCCTCCTACTTTCTGCTTTAATTCTGTGCCAGAATGACTGCATGCTTTCAGAACGTGACCCCAGGTTGAAAGCTCATTGCAGGGACTAGATGAAGCAGGAAGATCCTGTATCTTTAAACTGATTTTAAACATAAAATTATTAAATTGCATTGATATGTTAAATGCTATATTTAAACACCAAACAGGCAACAGTTTCATGAAATAGGTAGCTAGTAAAATGAAAAGCATTGTGGAGGTGCATTAAAAACATTTTGTTGTTTCTTAGAATCTACTTCACCCTCATTAATAAGCTACAATAGGAGGGTGCAGTTGCCAACATTAGGGCCTCTTGCCATGGCAGAGAACTCAGAAGTGGGCTTTTTAACCATTTAGCTTTGTGACATTGAGCAAATTACTTACTCTATGCTTACATTTCCTTATCTAATAAAAAGAGGATGTAAATTGCATACATTCTATTTGGTGATTATGAAGATTTACAAAAAGATAATACATCTGAATTACTTGGAACCATATCTAGCACATAGTAATGTTACCTATAATTATAAGCTTTTGATTTTAACTTGGATATTAAAATAACCCCAATCATATAGAACTAGATATGTTGATTATCTTGATTAAAATTGAATCTTTATTCAATTTATAAAGTTAAAATATTTGAATACAAAATTTTCAGAAATAACTCTTATGAAACAGAGTTTACATATAATTATGTACACAACTAAAATGTGTTTTGTGCTTTTCTCATTTCACTTATTCTTTATAGTCAAGATTTGGTGCATGTAATTAACGATCAAATGTGCCAATTATACGAATGCTTATGCATATTAGCCAGGTGTATCATACCTTAAATATTAATTCTGCAAATCTGGAGAAATTATATGAATGATGCTATCTTCTGCTCTTCAGATAATGGGCATACAATAATACATCTATTCACCAGTGATTTAATTTTTTCAGGTATGTGTATTTTAGTTATCTGAATCATGATACATTAATATGTTATATTTCCAGTTTCTGAATTGAGCATAAATATTTTCTTTCTTACTCCAATGGTGCCTGGAGAATATTAGATGAGATATAACTAAAAACTAATTAACACACACTAAAAATTAATAAACATACACTAGTTCTGTTTATTTCTAAACACTTAGTAAAATAATACGTTTTTTTTTAAAGATTTTATTTATTTATTTGACAGACAGAGATCACAAGTAGGCAGAGAGGCAGGCAGAGAGAGAGAGAGGGGGAAGCAGTCTCCCCGCTGAGCAGAGAGTCTGATGTGGGGCTCTATCCCAGGACCCCTGGGATCATGACCTGAGCTGAAGGCAGAGGCTTTAACCCACTGAGCCACTCAGGTGCCCCAATAATAAGGTTTTTTAATATGATGAAAAAATAAATGAGTTAGAAAAATATCACCATTGCAATAATAATTAGTCTTGGGAGGAATTATCCTTTCCTCAAGGAGATTGGAAGGGAGATGTATTTTGATCGGCTGTCACCTAAAGAAAGACTAAACTGTGAAACTGAGCAGGACTGTCAAGTTCCTCATACCTAATACAAGAGTGGCAAATTAGAGTTATCTGAAGCACTAGCAATAGGAATAGATTGCATTATAAATCATCATATCTTTGACAGACAATTACATTCGGAACTTCCCAAGCATGAGATGGTGGCAATATTTGTCCACCAACAAAGTTATTCAAGCCAACAGCTCAGTGAGGATGTGAACATAAGGAAGTTACTTCTGGGTGAGTTGCTGGAATTAATTTCTCCTATTACCTTCCTCGTACACATCTCTAATAGAATCATGAAAATTAAAGATAGAAAATGCCTATTAGTGCTCATTGAGTCTGCTCTCCTGCCCATTCAGAAGCAATTCGAATGCAGTGTCTTTCTTTCTTTCTTAGGTCAGGGGAAAGAAAGGTCTTTGTAAAAAGAAGACAGAGAGGTAGTTCTTCTGGAATTGAAGAAGAAATAGCTGATTTTTTTTTTTAAAAGATTTTCTTTATTCATGGAAGAGAGAGATGGGCAGAGGAGAAGCAGGCTCCCTGATGTGGGACTCTGTCCCAGGACCTTGGGATCATGACCGAACTGAAGGCAGATGCTTAACCAACTGAGCCACCTAGATGCTCTGATCATTTTTTTTTTAAATTATAAATGTGACACTTGATATTTGCAATTAGATATATTTATATATTCAAAACATTTGTGTAATATTAAGTCAATAAGTTTTGATAAGTTGTTGCATCACATTTAATTTCTACACAATCATTTTATCACAGCATAGTCAACCGCATGAGTGAGTGTAGTGAAGTGAAGAGATGGCATGGCTTCTCTATATGAAAGGCAATCAAATATTGGTATCACTTATACATGAGACAAGTTAACCCAACTAAGCAAGTTACTTCATGACATAGTTGACAAAGTTGACCTAAACTTTTTTATTTTCTCAACAATGATGTTCCTCTGACAACATTTTAAATTAATGGTCTTAACTGTTCTACAAATGGATTAATTTATGAAGGCTGCTACCAATAACATGAATAAATTTTAGAAGAGTTTAAATAACTGTTAGAACTATTACTATTAAGATAGTTTTGAATATTTCCCCAGAAGTTTTGCTAATCACCCAACTCAACTCTACTGTACTCATTAGGAAGCATTCAAATAACAATCCACCTCATTTTAGGTCACTTTTTGTACATGTGGTTTTCCCTTGAGGTCTAAGATTCTGAAAGGGAGATGCTATGTTTTAGTTTTAGTTCTTCCAGTAGGTTTGAATGTATGCTTTTCTCCTGCTTTAGGTGAAACTCTGCCAGGTCTTCCACTAAAATTGGCTTTGCCTGTATATAACTTCAGTAAAATAAAGAGTACTTACCTACTATGAGAGGACCAGATGCAATAAATACAACCCTTCACCTTAGTTTTATCAACTGGATTAGCCAATAGAACATATTCAAGGTGATTTAGTCGTCTGCCTTATAAAGGGAACTAGTCTGAATCTAATACTGGTTTTTAGTCTTTTTTAAAAAATCCTATTTCTTCCATAAATACAATTTCTTCTTCTGTAATTAGAATAATTAAATGTAGTTAAGAATATCGAGTTTTAGAATGCTTATCCAATATTCCTAATTTATTCACTTTGGAAACATACCAATCACCTGAAGTCTTTGCACAACGTTTCCTGGTTTACCAGAGAATTCTCAGACATAACTCTACTATCTGCTCTAGATTATGCTTTTCAGGTAGAGATCTTTGCAAGCTGAGGTAAGAATTTATGTTAGTTTGTTGAGTGTATACTTTATGGTCTTTATACATAATGAAATTCAGTACAAACATTCATCAGTTTTACTCAAAGAGGAAGCCTCCATCACTGAACTCTGAGATTCACTCTTAGATAGTTTTATGTAAATGGTAGTCTTGCAGATTCCAAGAATAACCCTATAATCTGGCTTCACTATAATTGTTGAGGCATTCATATGAAGAGGCATTTTTAAAATACTGATTGAAAATATGCAAACATTCGGGGGGTTATTGTTTTAGGATGCCTTTGATTTTGGAAAGGGGTTATTTTTTGCTCTGAAAATTATGGCTCACTAGAAACAAGAATTCATTCAATAGAATTGATTTGGAACACAAAATGCTACATAATTTTCAATATATCCATGTTACATAAGTGCAGAAGGCTGCATAATTTTACATTACATGGATTGAGGATTGGGATATGTGTTTTGTTTCTGCTTCAACAGTTGCCTGTAAAAAAGATGATGAATTGCAAGGTGGTTACAGGCTTTAATTTTTTGATTGAATGAAGGGATTGTGTTTATAGAAGGTCATTCAGCTCCTGAGGGGAAGGTTATTAATATAAGAAATTATGTGCTGAGGTAAACCACCTCAGTCAGACAGTGAAATTCATCATTCACGACTTGTTTAGGGACATGCAAAATACACTGTAAATTGTGTGTCTCCCTTCCAAGGAGATTAATGCTGCAGCTCAGGAATTTTTCAGGAAGTTGTGATGAGAGTCCTGAGGCTTAGTGACAACCAGCATACAGCTACATTTCCTTACTTTATCTGGAAACCAAATCCATTTTAGGATACTTCCTTAAATTCTTGTTCTGCTTATCTTGCTTAAAAATAGAAAGGGAAAACTGTTTATTCCTGTCATTCTTGAGTAAAAGTTAAAAACACAAATCTTAAGATATGTGGGTTCATTAAGTCCCTTCCAAGGCAAACAGTGTATAAGTAAATGCAAACAGTGTTTGGATATCAAGCTTAAGTCCTTCTGAACAATAGCATGCAGTGTTTATTCTTAGAACAATGTTGTGAGGGTCACAAATAGCATATTATTTAGATTTTTCTAGGATGTGGACATATTATCAGTTTTATGAATATACTTAAGAAGGGAAAGAATGTTAAAAACATTGCCCTAACCTGTTACTTTGAGAAATGAACATCATGCTAGCTTTAAAACTTAATATGGAATAGTAGGAACATGTTTTATATAATTTAAACTGTTAATGTTAATTAACAGAACCTGATTTGTATAGCCCCTCATACTTGTCAAATTCTTTCACATCTAATTATCTCATTTAAGCCTCTTAGCCACCTTCCTTGACAGGCAGGAAAGGGGTCATTATCCCCCTAGTGACATAACCATTTGCTCATGGTGTTAAAGCTTTTTCCACTAGAACACTCTGAAGACTTTGCCTGCATGCAACCAACCTGTTTGAACGAAACAACCCCAAATACTCAGTACTTCCAAGTAGCTGCAGAAAATCTGTGGGGTCCTGTGAATGCCAATGTATCTTGTGGTTCCAAAGTAGAATTTGAAATTGAAAATACTGAATATTTGAATTAAAAAACAGTTTTAAGAATATACTACCTGCTAGGCACTGTGAACAGCACTGGAACATCACGGGGAAAACAAGCACGAAATCACATAATTATTTTACAGAGAAATGGATGTTCAGGAAGTTATATTTGGTATGGATGCATAAGGAAAAGAGTAAGGAGAGTGTAAGACTGTAACTTGGACTTTGGGGGAGTTGATTTTAAGATGAATGAAGGAATCTTAGATGGAGTACTTAGCAGACATTTAAAAATGCACAATGAAGCCTAGGGAAATAGTTGGTTCTGAAGAGTGAATTTGGGTGTCACTTAAAGGTGTATAGGAGATAATTAAGGTGTGGAATTACATGAAGTTTCCCAGAGAAATAAGAACACGAGGAGATAAGCTAACCAAGAAAGTAGATTTGTACAACACCAATGTAGAAGGTGCTTCTGGTGAGAAAGGGACAGTCAAATATAGTGAAATGAAGAGGATTATTGAGGATAGGAGAGATTAGCATTAGGGAAGGAAAGGGAAAGAAAGAAGAGTGATAGCTTTCTAAGAGTAACTTGTGAAGTGTTAAGGAAGCTGAGGCATAATTGAGGAATAAGGAAGTTGAAAATAGAAGGTGCAGAATACTCTTTCCAAAGCACACAACAACAGAAATATGTGGAAAACAGAGGGTTGAAAATACCAGTGAGAGTTAGATTAATTACAAGTAAATTCTGTGACAAAGTTGTATCATTATTTAGACTTAAATCCATTTGGCATATCAAGAGTACTTGGTGGCCTTGTGATAATATAGGAATAGCAGGGCACCCATCTGATACTTGGGCACATATCTTTACTTCTCTGCTTATTTTTTTTTTTCAAGAAGAGAAATTTAGTGAAAATTATTACTGTAGTGATTGTAAAAAACTGTTGAAATGGTAAATCAAGACATTCTTTTTTCTCTTTGCCTTAGTAAAACTGAGTTTAACAATCTGTATCCCTTTACTTGTCGTACACTTTCCTGCAAAAGGAGAGTAACAGAGTGTTCTAAAGCACGGTTGAAAAAAGTTTTAAAAAAGTATAATATAAGGGCGCGTGGGTGGCTTAGTTCAGTTAAGCAACTGCCTTTGGCTAGGGTCAAGATCTTGGAGTCCCAGGATGGAGCCCTGCATCGGAGGAGCCCTGATGCTCCCTCTCCCTCTGCCCTTCCTCCTGCTCCTTCTCTCTCTGTCTCTCTCTCACTCACCCTCTCCAATAAATAAATAAAATCTTTAAAAATAAAAAAGTATAATATATACAATTATAGAAGTTGATGGTGAAGACTCTTATGGTTATAAAAAAGATATATTCATTTACACCAGCTAGATTAAAATATAGATCTGGAATCCAGAGAGAGAAAACGAAGAACACTTGGGTTCTTACCTGAAGTGGAAAAGAAAGTGATAAATGAAGGACTTTGTCTGTGTTGTCTCTATGTCTCTCACTGTCTGTGTCCCTGTCTCTTCTTTTACACTTGGTGCTTTTTGTTTCTAGAAACATCTGTTTACTTTCTCTGTACCGTTTTGTCACTCTTACACATGGCTGCTTCTGGGACCTTGTATTCTCCAACCCTTGAATTTCAACTTCAGTCACCAACTGAGACTTTCTTTTCTCCATCTTGATATCCATTTCCATGAAAGCATTGGGAAAGAACTCATCATTTTTTGAACATAGCATATGCAGCAGTTTTGGCAAAAGACATGGTCATCTTAGATTTCGCCTCTCTGGGAGTCACGGCACACCACTTTGCTGCTAATGTGCCAGGTTGTAGGGGAGAAGAGATAGGAAAGATGTAATTGTGTCCTGTATGTTGGGGTGTCTCTTCAGGGGATTTGGATATAGCCGAAGGAGATGTCTTAAGTAGTTTATAATGTACATAATTTAAAGTGAGAACATAGCACTTTATATTTACAGAATTGTTCATATAAATAAAGAGAATTATGACCCTGGGAATATTTTAGTAAGGGGATATTTATGTATTTTTTTAACCTTGTAATGAAATTAAAAGGGATCTTCTGATAGATTCTCCCTTATGAACTTTCTGCTTGTATTGGGTTTTCGCACCAAGTATTTGTCACTTCTTTTCTGTAAAGTTATTTTACACTGCATCACAATGAATGACTATCGCAAAAACAAATAGCGTGTCAACACATTTATTGGACCAGAGCCCTCTTGAGATAATGTCTGAATTTTCATCAAGACTATAGTGATTAATGTTTCTGATTATGATAATCAAGTAACTCATTAGTGGTTGTTTCAAAGAGGACTTGAAATATAAAATGTGTCTAGAATATAGTGAGTCGTTTGACTCAGACTATTGGAAGATGGGAAAAGCTGAAAAACATTTTTGGCCCTTAGTATTATGCACTTAGTATGTGGGGACCCCACTTTTATATGTAATACCTTCCCAAAGGCCTGGGCAGTTCATCTTAAAGTGTACTATTATTTGTGAAAGTGTACTCTTTGTTTATGAAGAATGAATTGAGCAAGAGTTGTTGTCTTGTCCAACTTGACATTAACATAAAGCATCCAAAGATGGGATAAAGTTTTCAACAAGTGAGGTTTATGTTTTATTACTTGCTGCTCAATATATGCACTAGGCAACTGAAGTATGGGAAAGTAGGTTGTTACTTTATTTTTCAAAGAAAACTTCATTTGTACTTAGTTTCAGTTTAATGAGCAGCAGAAAATAAGGTTTTGTTTTCTTTCATGTGTACTTTCTATAGCTTATTTAAAAGTTTGTAAATATTTGCTGAATGTGTCCTTTATTGGGTGGGTTTGTGTGTGAATGAGTTTTCCGTTCTTAGGCAAACTTGCCTTGTGTTTAGCTATTTATTTTAATAAGACTGTGGACAAATTTTTATACTTCTCTGTGCTTTAGAAAGCTCACTGGGGAATAAGATTACAAAGAATATTCTGTATTTGGAGAAGATACGTATAATGCCAATTAGCTTAAAAGCACAAAATACGGGGCGCCTGGGTGGCTCAGTGGGTTAAAGCCTCTGCTTTCGGCTCAGGTCGTGATCCCAGGGTCCTGGGATCCAGCCCCACATCAGGCTCTCTGCTCTGCGGAGAGCCTGCTTCCTCCTCTTTCTCCTTGCCTGCCTCTCTTGCCTACTTGTAATCTCTGTCTGTCAAATAAATAAATAAAATCTTTAAAAAGAAAAAAAACACAAAATACAAGTTGGTAAGGTTCAGTCAAGCCTTGCTCAAAATCAGCCATTAACACAAAAGGGTCTAAGCTACATGGATAAATTACATATACAGTTACAATACTTAGACCTACAGTTCTGGCCATATTCAAACACGTATTTTTCATAATATTTGGTTTCAAACTCATGAGACTCTCCTTTTTAGCTGATGTTTCACAATACCTGATTGGCCCTTTTAACTCCCCCAGATCTGAGCATGGGATATTTCAAGTTGAACTGAGAAAGATGTGCTTTATGAATACATTTGAATATTGAGTTAAGCAGATGGTTTCTTGAGATTTGGTTATAAGTCCCTTCCAGGGAGAATTTTTTCTTCCTATTAAATTGAATGGCCATCTGGATTGAATGAACTAGAGACTCTAAACTCAGTCTGTTGATGGGTCTTTGTTATTAGTCTTTTTCATGAGAGTGATCTGGGCAATTTGTGAGAATATTAATGAGCTGGGTTCAGAGTTCCCTTTAAACTCTGTGAGCCTATAATTTAAAATATGGGATTGAGAATATGACTGAATTTCTTTTTGCTTCAATTATATTAAAAGGAATTAAGGTAGTTTCTGCTCTATGTCATATGTCATCCAGAACAAAATATGTCACCCATTGGCCTCTGAATATTTGACCTTGGGTCAGTCAGTCTCTATGCCTTAATTTCCTCATTGATAATAGAGTTTAAGAAAAGAATCTTTAACATCCCTTTCAACTCTAAGATTCATTGAGCCTATCAGATATTGAAGTCACCCAAAGGAAGGGAATTGCTACAAATCCTTACTTGCAAGCACAATTTTCAAGCCCAGATTCCAACTCTTAAAAGAGTTTCAGTACCACTGAGGGGAATAAAAAGAGACCTAATAGAACTTCAAAGGAGCAAAGGCTAAAAGAAAGGCAAACAGAGATTCAGAACTACTAAGCTCAGTGTCAGGAGTATGAATCATATTTACTCTGATTTCCTGTTTCTTTTCATGTTGAGTCTCAAAAGAAACCAGCTACCTTATCTGGTTGCTTCTGTCTGCTTCTCTACAGACACACAAATATGCAGATTCATACACACACATATATACACACATACTGCAAGCCCCTACCTCTTAGAAGCTGGATAAAAGTTGTATTTTGTTTTTTAAAGTGTCCCATAGCTGTTTGGATTATTGCATCATATTATGGATTGCAATATTAATTTAAATAATTTCTTGCCACAGTGAGGTAAGAAAATCAACGCAAATTAGTGTTGGTTGTCTCATTCTCTTGGTAATCAAAACAGTAGGAAAAAGATATTGTGTAGTCTAGCAGAACCTTCTCTGTTGTTTCACTGAAGGAAAGTGAAAAAGTCTACTCATTCTTGTCTGATTCTTATCATCTAAAGTTGAATTAAAAAATTTCTTGTAAAAGCTTGAATTTGTAATAGAGTGCTAATTCAAGATAACAAAGCATTGGTGGTATTGAATTTGAGAGGCAATAATTATATATATATGTATACATGTATACAAATATATATATATATGTATTCTTTTTTCCTAAAAATACTTTTTTATTCATGCATTTTCTTAGTTTGGAAGTGTATTTCTGTTATCAGTATTATTTTTTAAATAATTTATTTAAGAGAGAGAGAGAAAGAGAGCAAGCATGAGAAGGGAGAGGGCAGAGGGACAAGTACACTCCATACTAAGCATGGAGCGTGCCTTGGGACTCCATCCCAGGACCCTGAGATCATGACCTGAGCTGAAACCAGGAGTCAGACACTTAACCAACTGAGCCACTCAGGGGCCCCTCTGTTATCAGGAATATTAATATGAAGAGAAATGTTTTATAAAATGTTCTTTATTTATTGTTTAATCACTGTTAAATATTGCCCCTCCTCCAACTCATATAAATTATTATGAACCAAAACATTAATTTAGTTGGAGTATATTTGTTGTAATATCATTGTGGGACAAAAGTATGTTATTGTTAGTATATTTCTAAAAAAAAAAAAAAAGGAAAAAAAACCCTGTAAAAATGCTACCATCTATTCCTAATCTCTTCAGTTTTACTCTCTTTTCCCTTCTATTTTGAGATATATGTATATATGTTGCTGAACGCATTTGTGAATATAGAGTTCATATAAATGACCACATTGAAAATACTGTCAACTCTTTGAAGACAAGGATTATTTCTTAATTGTATTCTTTTAACCAAATCATTAAAAAGTATTTGGCACATAGAGGTTATTAAGAAATATTTGTTGAATGAATGGATGTGTTTATTTGGAAGAATTTATGAAGTCATAAAGTTTATAACAGCATGCTTCTTGAAGAGAATATTGAATCATGTGTTTTATCAACATTTTCTTGCTCAGAAAACAAATGTTTCTCAGTTATACCTGATATTTATTGCTATAAATTTTCAGAATAAATTTTTATGTTGCTGTAATCTATTTCTGTTCATTTTCATACCTCCCTTTACCAAGGGAACAACTTCATAAGGAGAAATCAAAGAAGTGGTAGTGTTTTAGAGACTCATCTAAGTGTTAACAGTTCTATGACCTGAGAATTAAAGATAAACAGTTAAGTGGTTTTGCTGAAGTTATATTAGTTTGGAGCTTGGAGATAAAGTAATTTAAAGGATGGTTTCTATTAGCAGTGACTACATCTACAGATATTTCCTTATTTGTTAAAATATATTCCTTCACGGATTCTCAGCACAAACCTGTAAAACGAACCGTTTTTAAGACCTTGAAAGTGAGCATGTTTCTCATGTGACTTGGTTTTGTTCCTTAAAGTACATAGAACTTCAATTTTAAAAATAGATTTTTAAAATGCTGTAGCCTTTTAAACATTCACAGCTTGATAGATTCCACATTTGTTAGAGTTTCCATCCAACATGATTAGTTTCTTTAATTTGGCCCTAAATGCTCTAAACTATTTCAAAAGTTACCCAATGCACCAATTCTAACCTAGAAAGAAGGTAGAAGTGTAGTCAGTAGACTTCAGGCCTTTGACAGTGTTTTTTTTTTTTTTTTCCCTCTTCATGAATAAAAAGATGTCTGTAGGGCCTGAGAATTCAAGTTTTACTTTGGTTTTAATACACCCACACACATTTTCAAAGCTATCAGCAAGATGAGGGCAAATGCTTATAACAGAATGAGTGGTAAAGTTTCCACTTTCCTGAAGTTTCCTCTATCAATGAAATTATTTACACCATTTTATGAAGATCTAAATTTAGAGATATATATTTAGGGGGAAAAAAACTTCTTTAAGTTTTGGGTAACATTTCTAATAATGTCTCATATATACCTCATTTTTTACTTCGAGAGGTAGAGGATATCTAAACTCTAAACTTCCCATTTTATAGACAAAAACAATGAAGCAAAAACACATGGTCAGATAGGGGTGGGGCTGTGGGTCAAATCCAAGACCCCAAGAGCCAGTTGGAACTTTCCATTGTATTCTGGAACATCCTTTTCACTCTAAATCATGAAAGAGTTACAAATTTTCACTCAACTTTAGATACTGTACAATTTGCATAAGTGAATTAAAATCAAAATATGAAACACTCAACTTTAAAAAAAATAAAATTATGTATTCAAGGGATAGTGTTTGTTATTAGTATGCTACAAAAAATCAAAGTGTGTTTGCTCTCTTTTTCTCTTTGTATAGGCTATTCAAGGTGTGTTTTAGAAAACTTTCCAGGAAGAGAAGTATAATAAACCACTTAACTTATTCAAGAATTTGCCTAGAAAAGATAATGTTCAAATAACTGGCACAGCCTTGAATTTTGAATTCACTTTTAAGCACTCTGGGTGTGAATCCCTAAATTTATTATCCGACTCCTTTGACTCAAGGTTGACTTGAAGGCTGTTGTTAGACTAGCATGCAGAGAGTGAAGGCTGATATTATGTTAAATTTTTATTTTTGGAAGATGTTTTTCATAATATAAGGACATAGTCTTACTAATGGAAATTATATTCAGTCCAGATTTTTAAAACTTTCTCTCTGTATCACAGAAATTTCAAAATATAATTCTTGATAGAATTATTTTTCAGACATATTTCACCCTAAACTCCAGATGCATTTGTGTTAGACATTATGTACGTTAACTTAGTATAATATAATATGTGATTTATTTATAGCACATTTAAAATTTTATAAGTAGAGGAACCTGGGTGGCTCAGTGGCTAAGTCTCCACCTTTGGGTCAGGTCATGACACCAGGGTCCCAGGATTGAGACCCATGGCAGGCTCCCTCTTCAGTATAGAGTCTGCTTCTCCCTCTCCCTCTGCTTGCTGCTTCCCCTGCTTGTGCTCTCTTTCTCTCTCTTTGTCAAGTAAATAAATAAAATCTTTAACAAATGTATGAGTGTATGTGTATATATATATATAAAATATATATATGCGCACACACACATACTTATATACTTACACACATACACATACATTATACAGTTAAGGGTGAAATCTTTTAGAAAAATGTAGTACTTGTACTATTAATTAAAGTAATCCTATGAAATAAGCACTCCTTCATATACAAATATATGCAATCATCTCTATGAAAAAGGTATATGAATCACCCACACAAAACATGTATTTACAACCATGGTGTGTGTGTCACACATGTAAATGCAGTTCACAAATGGCCACCTCTGTAGGGATGGAAAGCCCATCACTGTGTCCCTGGACTCTGCCACTCTGCACAGGCTCATATAACTTTTCTGTGCATTTTGATAACTAATACTGTTGTTTTCTAATAAGTTGTTTTTAGCATATGTATTTGGTATTCTTTCAGAACTGTTGTCTCAGGGATTTTAGTACAACAAATAATGGAATAAACTCAAATGAACTACAAAAAAACCCAAAACAATTGCTTTGGATAAAAATAGAGCATGAATAATCCTGATCAACCCCAGTGCCAAAATGTCTGTTATTGTATTACTTGAAATATGTTTGGACAGAAGTTAACTTCTCTCTTAAGTGTATGTGGAGTGGCAAAGGCTTACATTGCCTGCATCATTTATTTAAATGCATAATTAAGTTACAATGTGCAGTGTCGACTGCATTAATAGGTCTTTGTTCAAGCAATATAACATGTAATCGTTTTGTAATTTGAAACCTTTCAATGTAGTATTGCTCTTGTGAAATGGCTTTACAGTAAGGTAATAATACAAGGAGGGGACCAATGGAGAAATTTTAAAGTGCAGAACATTAGTGTTTGAAATATACTTCTTGAGGAATTTTATTTCCAGACATACCCAGAGCAACTGGGTCAAAAGAGGTACATAAAACTCTAATATAACATCCAGGAAGCATTTAAAGAAAAATGTCACAGTGTACACAGAGCAGCTACAATTTGTGTTCCTCATAAATGTGGCTGTGCATTGCTCCTCCTTCGTGTGTAATGATTTGAAGTTGTGTTTAGTTTATCTGTATGAAGTTGGAGAGCTTGGTAGTAATTGCTCATGAAAGAATTTGTAGCCAGATGTGGGGAAATGTATGGGTTTATTTGTGTATTTATTTATTTAGCAAAATTTTGTTCATTCCATGTACCCAGCACCCTAGCACCTTGATTGTTTCAAGGAGCTCTGCTCAGCTGCTGCATATTTAGAGGGAACTTGCTAAGGAACTATGACATAGGGAGCTGTTGTTTAACTCTTAATTGAATTATCAAAAATTCTACAAGACTTCAAAATTATTTTTCCCTTTCGTCTGACTTTCATTATACATTTTATTGAGAAAAGGGGATAAAATTCAGCCGAATGCAGCCTTTTTGAAAACCAAATGATTATTTTTGGAATCTCTCTCTCTCTCTCTCTCTGTGTCTTACCTCTATTTCTGCATTTGTGAATAGTCCCTTAGGAAAAACCTTGCAAGGCGTTGCAAAAAAGGAAAATCAACTGAAAAAGCATTCTCAGGAAATGGACAATATACAGAATTGCTAAAACTTTATAGTAACCAAAGTTACAAAGGTTGTTCTCAAGTATCACTTAAGCAATAATACTTTGAAAGAAAGCTATTTCTTGTTACGTTACTTGGCACCTATACATTTTATTAAATTGTTAGAATTATTTGAAAAATGTCAGCCAGCCAGTGATAGAGGCCATTAAATTTTGGAATAAAGTATGAGACAGAAATTCCTAAGCAAAGAAAAAATGTCTCATCTGGTGCTTGGGCTAGTACCTCTTACTGAATTTCCTCAGACTTTAATTTCACATTCTTAAGATTTTTTTCTAAATTTTTTTTTAATACTTATTTAAGATTTTTTTTTTCTGCTTACAAAGTATCCCTTGTATCTTGACTGTTTTGGAAAAAAGTGGGTTTCATTTAGTGTATCATAAAGTTGTAAATTGAGCTAAGTTTCTTCTAATGCTTTAAACATGACCTACTTACAATAATAAAATGCACAATAAGAAATACTTTTTTTTTTTAAGATTTTATTTCTTTGTCAGAGAGAGAGAATACACAAGCAGACAGAGTTGTAGGCAGAGGGAAAACCAGGCTCCCTGCTGAGCAAGGAGCTCAGTGTGGGACTTGGATCCCAGAACCCTGGGATCATGACCTGTGCCAAAGGCAGACACTCAACCGACTGAGCCACCCAGGTGCCCCAAGAAATACTTTTTTTAAAATTTTAATTTCACTTGATCACAAGGAGCTACATTTGAAGAAACCCAACTGGTCTACTTAATGGGCCTGTGCCAAAAGTCTTATACAAAGTAGCAAGGGTTATTGGTCATTTCAGGGAGTCTGAGGCAGATCCTAGTCAACTTACTTACCAGGTGGTTTGCTGCCCTAGAAAAACCAAAGGTGACTTGGCAAAGTTTCCTGGGTGGGACCCAGGCATTGAACAGGAGCTATTTGTTCATGTATAAAGTAGGCAACTTCAAATATATGCACTTAGGTAATATATTACTGTGAGGGACTTCCTGTAATGAATTGCTAAGGATTCAGTTGGAGAAACAAAGCGTGAAGCCTAAAACCACTGCTCTGTTTAATGTTTTATCGACAGGTGCTCTCAATCTATGCTATTAGTGCAACTTATTTTTGTGATAGCATCTATGAGACAAAATGTTAATTTGGGGATACGAATTTCCAATGAATTTGTCTGCTGTGAAACAAAAGAAAAACAAACAAAAGAAAACAGCTACAAAGAAATTATCACCTAGAGAGTTAGAAGCCAAAACAATCTAGGTGACTATAAATCATTGTAAAGTCTTGCATTTATTCATTTATTCCACTTAAAATTTTCACTTAAAATACTATAAAACACCAAGTAATGCTGAAGGCATTGTATTATATGCCTCTAATAAATTGTCAATAAAAGGGTCATGTTCTTTGTGGAGTGAAAAAAAGCAAAACTATGTTTAAATGAAGTAGAGAAAGAGCTTTATGCTATAGCACTGTAGAAGGAAGAATTAGCATGTTTCTCACCTGAGTTTAGAGAAACTTTTCCTTTTCCTTTTTTTTTTTTTTTAAGATTTTATTTATTTGAGAGAAAGAGAGAGAGAGCGGGAGCGGGGGTGCGGTGGTTTCAGAGGGAGAGGGATAAGCTGATTGCTAGCTGGGCAGGGAGCCCAATGTGGGGCTCAATCCCAGGACCCAGGAATCTCTACCTGAGACCAAGTCAGATGCTCAACCAACTGAACCACCCAGCCAGCCTAGAGAAACATTTTCTACTGACAAGGGGAGAATCAAAAGGCAATAACATCCACATGGTATCTTTACTTCTGAATGTGCACACTTACAAGATTTTAGGGCTTATAAAACTGTTTTACCACCCTATCAAAAGTCTTGTTGAGGTTTTTAACAAAGCCATGCTAATCCTTTTTCCTGTGTGTTTATTCATATTTAGGTATTTGAAAAATTTAGAAAAAGTTAAAAAAAAATAAGGAAAATACCCATGTCCTTCTACCCAGAATTAACATATGCTAATATTTTGTGATATTTCTGTCTCTAATTTTTAAAGAAAAAAATACAATTTTTTTAGAGAAAGAAGCAAAGCAAAGAATTAAAAAAAATAAACGATTCCTATTTACTAAAGGTATAGTTGACATTCCTTTTGAATCCTTTGATGGTCCACCTATGTTTTTCATTTTACTTAAGGAATCTCTGCCTTGAAATTGTTACAGATTCTGGCCATGTGTATTTCTATGATCTGAATAGGTATTTATATGGCATTTGGTTTTAAAATTTATTATAATGCATTTTTAGTTTAAATCAAAGTATCTGTTACCCAAGCTGATTAACTTTGTGTTCACCACAGTTTGGTGAACATTTTAGCTTTGTTTTCAAATTATATTTAACAATGATAAAGAAATTAAGCAAATTGAGAAGATGTAGAGAAGATATTAGAAGGCCATTGACACAGGCTCCAGGCTTTCTGATTTGAAACAAAGTAGGTTCCAGGACAATAAGTGATTGGGACACATTTTCAGAAATGGTGAGAATCCACACTATAGATCTCTTAAACTATACATTTTCATCAGTTTCTAGAAGTACTCTTAAAATATGTTCTTTAAAGTAAGCATGTTTAGGAACATTCTAAGAGTTCTTCCCTTGTCTGCTTATAAACAAGAAATTCTTAGGTGCCTGGGTGGCTCAGTTGGTTAAGCATCTGCTTTCAGCTCAGGTCATGATCCTGGAGTCCTAAGGTCCCCATATTGGGCTCCCTGCTTAGCAGGGAGGCTGCTTCTCCTTCTCCCTCTACTCCTCCCCATGCTCATGCTCTCTCTCTCTCTCTAGATAAATAAATAAAATATTAAAAAGATAAATAAATAAGAAATTGTTCATTTGTCTAACTGAGGAAGTATTTTAGAGTCAAGAACTAATGGAGGACATTGTCAGACTACATACTTTCTGAGAAAGTACTTAGATTTCATTTTCTCTATGCTTTGCAGTTTTTTTTTTAAAATATCAATAAAAACATGAACAGTTAAATGGTTCCAGAAAGAGAGCACAGCTGTAAAAAGAAAGCCATGAGTGTGTGGTATCCTAGAAGGCTAGTGACGTAAATATGTCCAGAAGAAAAGGAGTTATCAGTTGTGTCAAGTGAGATGAGAACGGAGAATTCCTCTTTGAGTTACTAATGTAGAAATCATTGGTGGTTATGACAGAGCAATTTCAGTGGAATGCTGGTGGTGAAAACCTGACACATGTGGGTCCTCCAAAGGAAGGAATGGAGAAAAGTTCAAGACACCGACTGCACACAGTTCTTTAAATCCTTTTCTGTAAATGGGAATTTCTTATTAACCTTAGAGCTCTTTTTAATCAAAAGTTTTAAGAATATTTTATAGTTCTTCACAAAAAGAATTTCTTAAAATGGGTAGGAATAACATTTTCAGTGGGAGTTTTTAACAAATGGAATTATTTAATGAAACCTATAGCACAAAAATACAAGGCTACTGCCTCTATAATGATTGCACAAAATTTTTAACAGTGCCATTGATTTTTAGCAAACAATCTTGATTTTATAAGAAGGTGGGAGGAGGAGTAGAATAAAAGAACATATTGTTGCTGCTATAGAGTTTGACAGAAAATGTAAAGAACCCCCTTTTTAGAAAGAAAACACCTCAGTCTTTGTGATGGTTCTGTGATTTTTCATAAAACTTTTGTTGCTTTTGCCACTGTTGATAGCTTTTCTCTAGATATCATGGCTATGAACTCCCTTCTTAGAAATTTGTTAAAAATGAAAAGGCTAATATTCCTGACCGTGAGGCAAGTTTGAGTAGGTATTTCTTTTCCTTCTTTCCTTTCCTTTCCTTTCCTTTCCTTTCCTTTCCTTTCCTTTCCTTTCCTTTCCTTTCCTTTCCGTTCCTTTCCTTTCCTTTCCTTTCCTTATAGGTATTTCTGTAAGTAGTGAATGACAATTTCCCAAGAACTACAATGGGTGTTTTGGGGAAGCAAGATTTATCCACATACTGAAATGGAGACTATTAATCATAGGTAATGAAAAACATCAAATGGATTTTAAAGTATTTAAACAAATTAAACAAATTAAACAAATGTATTTACAGTGATTTCCATTTAATACGATTGTTGTTATTGAGCTCTGGACCTCTCAAGTGATTTGTCTGCAATATGAAATCTGATTTAACAAATTCATCTTAACCATATTCACTGTAGAGTTATTCATATCAAATTTGGCAAACAGAAAAAAAATTTAGTGGATGAAATCTTGAGACATTTAGAATAAATCTTTCCATTTCAGGCTATGGCTCTCCCTGAAATAGAAACTTGTTAGAAAGGATTCATAGTGATTAAATTGTTCTTCATTTAAGAACTTGTTTCCTTAAAGTTTTGGCCATTGATAGTATTTGATCTCAAAATACTGTTTATAGAGTTACTTTAAATTTTTTTTTCCCTCAAGCTTATAGATTTACAATCCCCAGAAGCTATTTACATCATAATACTCAAAAATTTTAGAAAGTGAGGAAGGCAAAGTGGGTTAAACTTTTCCTCGGGTGCCATTTGCTGCTTTACAAACAGAGGCTGCCCTGAATTAGGCACAGGAGAGGCTTAGGGTTGAGATCTTGTTGGGATGGGAGGACTTACTCAGGTGTTACAGTCATATTGCTGACACACCCAGTTTGCTTATATATATATATATTTTTTTCAAGATTTTATTTATTTATTTAACAGAGATCACAAGCAGGCAGAGAGAGAGGAAGGGAAGCAGGCTTCCCGCTGAGCAGAGAGCCCGATGCGATGCGGGGCTTGATCCCAGGATCCTGAGATCATGACCTGAGCCGAAAGCATCGGCTTAACCCACTGAGCCACCCAGGCGCCCCTGCTTATATTTCTTTATTGAATTTGGGAGAGAGAGGAAGGTGATGCAGGCTCACCCTTGGTACCACCACTGTGAAACACTTACCCCATTATTTGCTAGTCCTCCCTTATGTTAAGCCCAATTCTGTAACTTCTCATCTTGGATCCACTGTTAAATTTAATGCTCTAATAACTCGTCTCTATCCTCAAAGCACTCCTCACAGGCTTCATGGTTAAAGCACTGTCAAAATCCTTGCAGCTCACAGACCAAGTCATAAGAATTCATGTCTTCTAGCCTTTGCATATGCGGTTTGTTTTGTTGTGAATGTGTGCCAACCATGATTCCCTCATTGGCCCATCTTTCCAGATTCTTCCCACATATCAAATGCAGGAGTCTAGTCAGTCTGTCTTCTTTGTCCCTAAGCAACCTGTGCATACATTTTCATGTGGTATTTTCACATATCATGGTGGTTATTTATTTCTATGTGTGGTTTCACTGCTGGAGTGAATATTATAGATATTAAATCCCATATCTTAATGAACCAATCAAATCCTGACCCATAGCATGCACTCAGTAGATACCTGATGATCAAACAAATGAATAAACAAGCAAAATAGAATATGTGGATGAATGAGCAAATGAACAAAAGCCTTAAGGGAGATATGGCAGAGGAGAAATAGCCTGGGTTCTGTCACTTAGGAATGCATTTACTTGGCAAGTTGTTGCATGAAGGCACTGAATTTATCTGAACCTGTTAAAGAAGGTTTGTTTCTATGTCTCTGCAGAGGTTTCTGGTAGATAAAGCATAAAATTTTGTGTGTAAAGGTATAAAGCATTATACAGTATAGGGTTTTTTTTTCACATTCAAAGGCATTATGATATAATCCATGAAAAAAACAGCTCTGACATATGACAATAAGGAAAAGGAGAACAAATGCTAGAGAGCAAGAGCTCAGATCAAAAGAGGAGTGAGGCCAAAATTTGCTTTATTGTCCTGAGCACCAGACAAAGAAATGTTAACCCAGGGATTCTAAACTCAGGCTGCACATTAGAATTACCTGGGTATTTAAACCATGTTTTTGCCTGAGTTCTAATTCATCTGGTGTGAGGTAGGGCTCAGTTATTGGTATTTTTTAAAGCTCTCCAGGTGATTCTAATATACAGCCAGGGTGAGAGCCACTGTCAGGCTAGAGGTATTGAAATATTTCTAGGGAGAAACACTGCATAAGACATGAGATGTTTTAAAAAGATTAATCAGCGTGAATAGATAAGAGGAGAGGCTAGGAAAGAGAATTGGATGATTAAAATGTTTAGGAAACATCATAGATGACAATAACTGTTTTAAGGTCAAAGCTGTTTTCCTTAGAAATCAAAGGAACCCACTGTGGAGAAATACGAAAGATAGTCCTTCATAATTAAGTGACATTGTTCAAACAAACCTAGGCACATCCCAGGAATTAAACTGGTAGAGCAGCATTTTAGAAACTACACCTAGAAGTTACTTATGTTACAAGCAGAGGATAAAATGGTTATTGCTATTTGCTTATTTACCCATGAAAATTCCTAGAGGAGATAAGTTTTGAACATGGTTGAAATGATACTATTTGTACAGAGGAGAGAAACAGTGTATTTTTTTTTTCCATGCAGAAAGGTTTCTAATAGGGTTTTGAGAGTCATGTTGTCCTAGTCTGTCCTATTGCTTTTTCCCTTAAACTAACAATGAGATAATCGACTGATATTTTTGAAGTATTAATTCTTTTTTGGTGTTTTTGCCCCTTTTCTGTTTTTAAAAGTATTTCAAAATAAGTCTAAAAGAATGTAATGTGTTTAAAAACACAATTAAATATATAAAATAGTGGCCTTGAGGTGAAAATATACTGAACTTAACACTATCCTCAAAAATTAATTCACTTTTTAAAATGTATTTGATAATCATTTTCTAACAGATTATTTTTTGGCATGGGGTAAGTAAAATTTCATTGGTTAATTGAAAATGTGCCATACTAGTTTGAAAAAACATTATCTTCCCTACTTATGTCATACAAATCTGTTCATATGAAAGAGTGAAGGTTATATTCCAATGGTGAACCTTTTTCGGAAGCACTACAGTATCTTTCATTAATGTAGAAGCCTTAGAAATTCCAACGTTATGTGTAATAAAAAACCGCAAATACTTATAAATATTTCTTGCCCTGAATCTAATTAAGAGAATTAGGAAAGAAGGAAGCAAGGATAACAGGAAGCGAATAATATCTTATTTTTGCATAAAAAAATCTTGTGAGTAATATGGAAAACAACCATTTTAGTATTTTCATGGAGAAAGGTCAAGCCATAATTTAATGTCTTACATTATACAATTCACATCCTTTTCCAAGTGAATTATTTTAGTTAACCTGTTTCAAAAAATACTTGGTTATTGGTACAGAAGAAAAGTGTATACTTCAAAACCTTAAACTTTAAGTTTTTCACTTTTGTTTTCTTCAAATGTATCATTTATAAAGGCTGTGCATATAGTAGATAAGGCATGATGTGTGCTCCGGGAAACCTGGGTAGGGAGCCCAACCTTGGGAAGAATAGTTTGTATGCCTAGTTTTCCTCACCTGTAAGTGGGGATGATAATAATATTTATGTCAAGTTGTGTATGATATATATCAAGCACTTGGATAATACCTCACACAAATAGTAGCATCATGTAAGATTTAGCTACTAAAATCATAAGCATAATGATACAGCTTTAAAAAAGACAGGGTAAAAATAAAATAACTACACTTAAGATTTTTTTCATTTCACTTAAAATGTTCTGACAATTTGTTTATCCTGGGGATATTTTTAATCTTTTTTTTTTTTTTGAAAAGTCTCCATGTTAATGCATGTTACTATGAGTCTAGACCCTTGCTAGTTCAAATGGTACTCCTTTAATTAGACTCTTAGCAAACAACCATGTCTTTCAGTAGACACTCTAAATGTGGAGTAGTTTGTCACAATTATTTGGTAATCTCTTTCAGTGTAACTCACACAGCAAAAGTGACAAAATTCCTGTCACTCCTCAGAAATGTCCCAGCTCTGCGGGTTTCCACATTCAGGAGAATGAAGAAAGCCATTACGAGGTATGCTGCATCTCTATAGAGACCATGTTAGTACTGAGCAATTTGTATTTTCCTAGTGATTTATATAGTCTGAGTTAACTATAATAAATATTTTCTTTGTCATCCTTTTTATGTTCATATTTTTATACTAGTACTTTTTTTTTTAACAACATACAGTTTTAGAACAAAAGATAAATAACATTTTCCCTCTTTGATAATAGTCTAGCTAAAAAATATGCTGTTCTTGTCATTGAATGCAAAGTGTTGATTATTACCTAGTTTGGGAGAAAGTAATGAGCAACTTTCTTTTGGAGTTAAAGATTCCCAATTGGTTAATTTTTATTAGTTGAGCTCAAAGATACGAACATCTGTTGTTGAAAGACTGATTTGCTTCATCCCCTATAGTTAAGGAAGATAAAGAAGACAGTGTTGCTCAATATGAGCAGGTTAGCTGGAATTTCCATTAATCTTTTCCATTTTTTCCTGCCTTTTCTCAGCTTGATCTTTTATTTCCTTGTATATTTGGATTTAAAATAAAAATTACTTTTCTTTTTCCTTAATGAGTCCATCCATTGTAAGATGTAGAAGATGCATATTTTATTCTTTATTCTTTTTTTTTCTATATTGGGAGGGGTATTCCAGTACCAATTATTCTAACATGGCTGGATGCAAAAATCTGTTACCTTTCTTTTTTTTTTAATTTTTAATTTTTTAATTTCTTTTTGGTGTACCAGAATTCATCATTTATGTACCACACCCAGTGCTCCATGCAATATGTGCCCTCATAATACCCACCACCAGGCTCCCCCAGCCTCCCACCCACCCCCTTCAAAACCCTCAGTTTTTTTCTCAGAGTCCACAGTCTCTCCTGGTTCATCTTGGCCTCCAATTTCCCTCAACTTCCTTCTCCTCTCCATCTCACCATGTCCTCCATGTTATTGCTTATGCTCCACAGATAAGTGAAACCGTATGATAATTGACTCTCTCTGCTTGACTTATTTCACTCAGCATAATCTCTTCCAGTCCATTCCATGTTGATACAAAAGTTGGGTATTCATCCTTTCTGATGGAGGCATAATACTCCATAGTGTTACCTTTCTTTTAATTTATTAAAACTGTGGTTTGAAACATAACATAAAATTTACCATTTTAATCATTTTAAAGTTACAGTTCAGTAGTGTTAAGTATGTTCACATTTTATAATAGAATATCAATTTTTAAGGAGTTGTGTTTCAGTAATTAACTCTAATATTAATACATACAAATTTGTTTCATGTATTTCTATAGTCTTAACATATAGATTGTAGATAGATGATGGAGGGATAGATAATATGAATATGTATATATGTATGTGTGAGGGTTAGTGTGTCCTATGTATTCTATTTTCTCATTGAAGGTAGGTTTTTCCCCCATTTCCTTAAAGGCATTGAAAATATTTTGATTGTTAGTAATAGCACAGGAATTTTGCACTTGTTTTTGCCAAGTAAAGGGATCTATCATTCTCAAATCTCCCAGTAGTAATATAGGTCAGAGAAACTACTTTGATTAATAGAAATTTGATGGAATAAGCACCTTCTTTTCTAACTATTAAATGAGGTGGAAAAAGGATCAAGTGGTGTTTTGGACAGTTTTATCCCTTAATATTTCCTTTACATTTTTTCTTTTTCTTTGTGTGGATCTAACTATTCAGAAACATCCTTCTAACCTATAGCATATATTCTTCTTCCTATTTTGTTTTTATTTGCTCTCTTTCTCCAAAATATCAATCACTTGATGTTGAGGGAAGAACTATTATTTAACCCTTTGATTTTTCATCATTACTATGTATATTTCAGGTGTGTAGAACATGGAAATTTCTCCCATGAGTCACCCTTATTTCATCCAATAATAACACAATAACACTTACTCTATGGCAGAAATAAAGAAGTTTTATTCATATATTAAAAAACTATGTAAATATTTTCAAAGCCCACACAGAATGTTCTGAAAACCATTGAAATCCTAAGTATTTCCCAATTTTTTGTAGATAATTTAAATGAGCTATAATTAAAATAAGTTTCCATGAACCATATTTTTATTCTTCCTTAGGTATTTTATAAGGCCCAAAACACAAGAACACAGTTTGTACAGGGTTTATTTGTCTAGATAATGTGTATAAGAAAAAAAAAGATACTCAGAGTTACCATGTTGACTTATATTATGAATCTAGTTGTCAAAGAATAGTGAAAGAAATCTACTGTGTTATATCGATAAACAAAGGAAAATAAATTATTTTAGAAAATTTTTATTCCACAAATTCTCACTTTACCATCATATTCCAGGCCCATTACAGTCTCAGTGGTTTCCAGTTAGGTCATCTCTAAGGTCCTAGTTCTCTCTAGTGCTCTGTGATACTAAATAAAGATAATGATATTGACAGATGATACTTTTGTGGCACCTACTCTATGCCAGGGTCTGTGTCAAGCTTTTTATTTATATATGTGGCCATCATTTACATTTTGTCCTTGATGAGTTTAGATTGCTTTTCATCATAATATACCTAGTTTAGTAAGTATATGCTTTTTTTTTTTTAATGCAGAGTGAAACTCTCTGATGTTTCTAAGAAATAAAACTTGGAAAGAGATGTCATGCCAGCTTTGGAGTGCTATCAAGCATTCTGCAAGACAGGGTTTCTATATAAATGCTTAATATCTTTAGACCAATAACAAAGGGGATAGTTGCAGGAACCATTCTTGAGAATTTATGAGGTGATTATAATCTATGAAGTTGGTTCCTGTGCTATGCTGTTACATTTTTTCCCCTTTATATTGAATAATGTGGTAAGCCTCGTAAATATATTAGTTTTTTTATTTTCTCATCATTTATACTTTCCCTCTTTAATCATCTTAGTAAAGTAAAAATAACATGTTAAGCTTTTAATCATAAAAAATATTTAATTAAATAAAACTATACTGTTCAAGTAGAAAGTCATATTTTTTGTTGACTGATATTGATTAATCTGAATGTAGTTATTAATAAGTGTGTATTATGAATTTAGATACAAAATGGAACAAAGTCTGTATGACTAGCAAGCTTTTAATCATTCTTAAATTATCAGACTTTACCCATCACACTTAACTTATATATAACAATTATTGCTTACTTATAGAAAAAATGATAGTATCAGCTATTGGGTAATTTTTGAGCCAAACATTACCCCAAGCATTTCATATGTATTACCTAATTTTGTCTAATCTAAGATATTCAGATGTTACTGTTTAACATCTTAGTGTAACACATGCTGCAGTTTCATTTACCATTGGGGAAAAAATGCTGTTGATTAAACTCTGGTAAGTGCTTATTTATGATTTCTTTAATACGTTTCCTGCTTCAAGATATGTTAAAATGTAAGAAAGCTTACACATTGAATCCTTAAAATATAGCTCATTTAATTCTAACAACAACCCCATTATTATTCCCATTTTACAGGTAGGGAAACTGAGGCATACGGTGGTTACATAATTTGCTTGAATTCACACCGGTAGTAATTAATAAAGTTGGAATATAACCAACACAACACAGTTTCAAAAACTACAAGGTTAACTACTCTAAGATAGTATTTAAGTCAAAAAAAATTCACAGGCTATTTGGCTGTCAGGGACCATAGAGATTATATATTCATACTACTGAAGCATAACTTGATGACAAGAAAGATGGAGTAGCTTGCCGTAGGTCACAGAGCTAGCTGGTGATAGCACTGGAATGAGATCCAGGTTTTCTGGATCCTGGAGTGATCTAATGACTACCTCCAAGCTGCATAAAAAATGTCCAAGCAAATGTTAGAGAAAATAGTTCATATTTGAAATTTTTCTTAAATTAGATTTTTAAATAAGGTGTGTAATTTAAATGGACTATCATATTTAAGTATTCTCTTCCTGGCAGGCCTTCTATCATTGGATACACAAAGTGCCTTGATGGTTAAAATAGAAGCATAGAAATGAATAAGTGCACATTGTTTTCATGCCATAAATGCATATTACCTTTACTAAGCATCTTTGATCTATAAATTTTATTGTCATTTCCCTTCTATTATGTTCAGTTCCCTTTACCCATGAAATAGCATAGAATGCAAGCAGTTAGAGCTTTGAGTGTCTTATATTCTGTAATCTATAGGAAAATGTCTCATAGTTATTGGAATTCACACAAGACTGCATCTCAGTATGAGTAGCTGTTCCCTGTCACTGTTTTTGATGCTTGAGCTGAAGTATTTTTACAAAATGGTATAGTGTTCAGTGTATGAATTCTTGAGATAAGACTTTTCCCTTGTAGCAATGAAATCCGAAAATCAATGTCAGATGGAAATCTTAACTCTAAGAGTTAGGGAGATTGGTGGAAGAGTTTTAAAATAAGTACGAATTTTAGCCGCCAGACTTTGGAAATGTGGCAGTTACCGCAAGTGTGAAATTCGTGGGTGCAGATGGTTGATCAAGATATCCACGGATGGACTACTACTATAAATCTCCCAACCCAAACTGGGAAGACAATTTTGATCAGGGAAATATATCTGACCTTTTACATAAATTTGTAACACAGGTTTTGGTGGATTCAGAGATCCACAGAAGTTAAATTATCACTGGAATTTCATGAACATTCCAATTGTGTCATTTGATGGAAATATTTAATAGAATAAAAATGTGTCAAATGAAGAGTGAAAGGAGCATGTGGGAAGAGAATAGAACTAAAATGTATTAGAGTGTTACTATTTTTGTGTGTCTTCCATTTCATACTCATACCCTCATTTAGGACAGTAGTCTTCTGGGTAAGCATAATTTTCTCACATTAAAGATGAAGTTACAGGTACACCTTGAGCTTTAATTCACTGAACCAGGGGCACACTGAGAGCAAGGAGAACAAGGATTTTCCATGTTTGTAACTCCAGTTTAGAACCCTCCTGTTTAAATTAATAATACCAAATGGAGTAACAGCAAAATGGTAACATTATCAGTTACTTTCTATGAAAGAGATGTAAAGACAAAGGCCTTTTGCTTTTGTTTTACTTGATCTTGGTCTTTTCTTTTCTCTTTTCTTTTCTATACCTATCACAGATTAACCTTCACTAACAGTTTGGATCTAAATAAATAGTTAACATATGTATATTACACTACATATTTTCATTTTCCTGTTTTTGGTGTTTTATACAGTTGTGTGACCCAAACACATATAACTTCCAATGAAATAAACATGTTCAGTCCTTAGAATAGGTATTACAGTTGACATCAGCTTTTAAGTTAAAATAATAGGCAAATCATTTAACAAAAAGTCTTTATGTGTAACAATATTTGGGAGTAATATAGGTAATTTAAATTAATAGATTTTCACTAATAATAATAAATTAATTTTTATTAATTATATATATATAAATTTATATATATAAATTTATATATAAATATTAATTTATAATATATATTATTCCCCAAATATATATATATATATATATATATATATATATATATATATATATATCCATACATATATATTTGGGGAATAATTCCTAATATATCAAAATATTTAAATTCTCAGTAACATATAGGATTAGCCTCCAAAATTAAATGTTAACAAACACGATAAAAGCTATGTTACACTTCAGTCACTTACTGTGAAACTTTGCATGTATTATAGTCGGTAGAGACAGTATTCTAGATGACAGACTGGCTTACTCACTAGATAAGGATTTATTCCTCTTTCATCCTTTATCCTAAAGGAGCCAGATCTGCACTTTGGCAAAATAACAACAACAACAACAAAAATACATATCATTTACAGATTTATTAGAGTTAAGTTCTCACATGTCCACCTGGGAGAAGTCAAAGATCTTAGAGGCCATTTTATGTAAGATTGGCCTTGCAAACAGTTTCTAACAAATCCCAGGACAATTGCTGACTACCATTTATAAAGAGTTGAAAACCTTCCTTGATATGTATTTGTTATATGTAACTTATATATGGATGAATTTTCTCTAAATCTTTAAATTTTTTAACCACTTATTAGCTGCCAAATAAGTATATATAAATTTGAAATTGAATTACTAAAACCCCATTTATAGTACAGTAGAACATAGACACTACATACATTCATGTCTAATGCCTATGTATAATATTTTCTAGAAACATGAATATTGTTTTATTTCATACCATTGAACTTAGGTTAGAAAATTGTAGGAGGTATTAGTAATATAGGAAAATATAAAAATACACGCTTTTGAGCAACTCCATACTACAATCTCTGCCTTCTGATGTGGTTTGATTTAATTTTTAAAATGGAACCATTCCCTAAACCAGATAAACAGGGATTGGGTGCTCGACATTCCTTCCTTTGTTTCTTTCCAATAAATACGATGTTGAGACTATTCTTTGGAGGGGAAACAAATTATCTGTCTTCCCTTTGTTGACCTTTTCCATAATTATGCTGAAGCCAATCTATAAGTCTCACATTAACAATCCCTGTCTGCCTGCCTGCCCTCCACAAATATTCATCCAGCAAATATATTAGAGATGCTGTTATGTGATATGCTAAGTTCATTGGGCTGAGCAGGCACACATGCTTCTTTGTGTCTCGGATATTATAGGGGATACACTCTTAATGGTAAGTTACCGTAAAGTGCAAAAGTGCTACAATATGTTCAAGATTCAAGAGCACATAACAGGAGCCAGTTTAACCTGTTAGAGGAAAAACACAATAATGTTAATGTAAGTCTGGAAGAAGTCTACGAGGTGAATGATCAGGAGTGGTGTGATCACTGTGATCATGGACAGATGAGAATATTTCTCCAGAAGATTGCATGTGTGAAGGCTGGGTGTTGGGAGAGGTCATCACAGGTTTAAGAAAAGTTCCCCTGGTTATTTCTCTTCCCAATTCAGAGCTCTTTCCTGGCTCTATTTTCAAGACCTCATGCTGTTTCAAAATACGGAATGACAATATCTATCAAACTTGACATTCTTAGTTAATGTGGTATCTACCTACACTTTTAATTATTAAGAACAATGACTATGTAATGTTTCTCAGTTCGTGTTCAGTAATGTTGGTTTAAAAACTTCCAAGCACTTGGGGTGCCTGGGTGGCTCAGTGGGTTAAAGCCTCTGCCTTCAGCTCAGGTCATGATCCCAGGGTCCTGGGATTGAACCCTGAATCGGGCTCTCTGCTTATCAGGGAGCCTGCTTCCTCCTCTCTCTCTCTCTGCCTACTTTTGATCTTTGTCTGTCAAATAAGTAAACAAAATCTTAAAAAACAAAACAAAACAAAAAAAACCTTCCAAACACTTAATTGTGAACTCAGATATGTGTACTTATAGATGTATTCCTACAAATTTAGATTTTAAATGAATCTTATATATTATACATATTGTATGAATATATGTAATAGATGGGGTTTTAAGGTTGTATCCGTATGTGAATGTGCAAATCCGATTTTATTTATAATAGTTGATAGCCCCCTATTATTAAAGAAAGTTGCATGTTAGTGTTTTTCAGAGGCTAAATAAATATAATTGATCATTTGGGAATTGCTCCATTGGAAATTCATGGAGACGTTTTCAGTTTGATTCCCTGTAATCCGGCAACAGCTGTAAATTAGGTATTGGATTTTCCACTAGTTTAAGATTTGTTTTCAATTACTTAACTCTGTATAAAGGATGGCCATCACCCTTTTTTACTTTTTATTACACATGTTCTGCCAATTTCTTCTTTACCATAGAACAAGTGGCCTTGGGTTTATTCATAGGAAGAACCACATTTGACAGATTTTTCTGATGGTGTCAGTGCTGGTTGCATGCTTGATGGACAGCACCAAACCTTGCTGTGGCCCAGCTCCTTCTAATTAGTTGTTTGAAGCCACTCTGTGTGCCACAGGCATAGGCTTATCAGTCAAAGACATCTTTGCCATTCCAAATGACAGGTGTGATGCAGCTGTTTGTGGAATGAAGTGTACAAAGACAGAGGAGAAGGACCTTTTAAACAAGTGACAACCATAGTACTGTTCACTGAAAGATCCTGAAAATGTAACAAAACAACCAAAAGGTAGAATATGAAAAGGTAAAAATCAATATTTGTTACATCAGCATGGAAAACCTACATGAGATGACAATAAGTAATATCAAATTGTGAGAGTGAGAGAAAAATATACCTGTACTTTTTAAATCAACTGAAGTTGTATCAATACAGTTGTGATCAATACAGGTCAGCCATTTGCTAATGGAATTAACATAGATGTGTAGAGTTTTCAGAAGGCTCTGCATATATCCGTGGATGCTAATAGGGAAGCCTGCTGGAAAGTCTTGTATTTGAAGTCCTACAGAATATATGGTCACAAATAATTTATTGGGACACTAAATATCTCAGGATATTGAAGAGGAGCAAAGGTAATACAAATATATGTGAGAAGAGTATAGAAATGGAAAATACAGAAAAATGGAAAATGTTAACATTTTTTTAGAAAATTGAAATATTAAGGGGTGCCTGAGTGGCTCAGTGGGTTAAGCCTCTGCCTTCTTCTTGGGTCATGATCTCCGGGTCCTGGGATTGAGCCCCCCTTCGGGCTCTCTGCTCAGCAGGGAGCCTGCTTCCTTCTCTCTCTGCCTGCCTCTCTGCCTACTTGTGATCTCTCTCTCTCTCTCTCTGTCAAATAAATATATTAAAAACTCATCTGACATTCTTAAAAAAAAGAAAATTGAAATATTGAAATAATAATAAAATTTTCTTCTACTCTGTGATAATTGTGAACTATGAGATTTCTTTCTAACTACCATTGAAAGGATTTGAAAATTGAATAGAAAGCCAAAAGATTCATTGTTAGAAGTGCACTTTGACAAATGAAATATTTTTCACAAAAGCATTTCACGTATAAAATCCTCATTCTGATTTCCAAATATCCACCAAGAATCAATGTTTTTACACATGATATTTAATATTTTATAAAACAATTTTAATTGTACATATACATTATAGGATTTATAAATATGTTTTAAATTATTATGTAAACTACAGAAATTCTGATAATAAGATACTTTAAACTTGAAATGGGTTTTTGGATGTTTGTACTGGTTTTATGTATTCATGTAATACAAATATTATTATACTCTACAGACATATATAATAATTACTCCAGGGGGCACATGAGATGTCATTGGTTGTATCACCAAATTCTGGGACGAGTGGAGGTGGAATTACAGCTAGTCTTCTTACCTGTCCTATAGTACATAAAATTGTAGGTATAGATGTAAGAATGTTTTACCTATTTAAAAGGCTTGATGCACACTTGTCTATGCCAGTTAAGAATACAAAAATGTTAGAGATAATATAAACTACATAATCCCAACTTTGACTTGATTTTGGCTTTTATTTTAATTATATAATTCTGGGTTTAAAAATGCTAAAATTTCTAAAGTGGCATAAAATCGTTCTCATTGTTGAAGAATGGTTATCTAGATTTATTTTTTTTTCCCCTTTAACTCCTTTGGAACTGCAACAAACAGTAGTGTGTATTAGACTTTATGTGTATGTGTTGCATATATTAAATACAGAGGAAATCTTTAAAAAGAATAGATTAAGTGGATACCTTCTCTTTAAATCCCATTTATTTCTTCAGTTTTGGACTTATTAGAAACCTAGATGGTTTGATATCTACAGCTTGTTATGTGTGAGAGAGATTATGGAGCCAAGACCACAAGGAGATCCATATTAAGCAAGTCAGGAATGGAGTCTGAATATGGATTTTTGAAAATTTTCAAATTTTATGAAGTATCTAATTTTGATATGAAAGGTGCACTGAGGCAGAGTTTCATTAATGATCAGTAGATAGGTCATATAGATAAATGAGTAAGTCTTGCAATCTGAGGATTAGCACTAGCTTTTTCTTAATGGAATGGAAAAGAATAGAGTAGAATAAATTGTATAGAATTTAATAAATGGAACAGAATAGAATGAAGAAAAAAGAGTTTAAGAGAAATAAACAGAAGAGAATAAATAATACTAAAGTGCATGGTATATGCAGTTGTTAAGAATTATTTTATATTTCCCATGTGTATTTTTGTATATATTTGAGTGTTTATACTGTTTTTCTATGTAAAGTGAATTGCTTATTGTGGGTCAAGATCAAAAGTTTGAAAGCCATTGATAAAAAATACTTTTATCACACCTACGTACTGCTTGCCATTTATCAGTAACTCTTCAAAAACACTCTGTATTAATGGAATTAACTTCTCAGTTATCTTCTATGACTCTGGTTATAGTTGAATAAAGGAAGATATAGGAGACAAGTGCCTTGTACGGTCACATAGCAGACAAGGGGCTGTGACAGAATTCAAATCCAGAAAGTCTAGATCTGTGGGTTGCGCTCTTGGCGGCTACTCTAATGCTTCTGACAAAGCTGGTGGCAGATCTTGGGCTTGAGATCAGCCTCCTGACTCACAGTATTATAGAAGTCTCTTTCACTTCACAGTGACCTCTCCTGTTAGCCGAAGTCCAATCTTAGAGTAGAATTTACAGATGTGTCTCTCATGGATAATTAGGCCTTGTAAAGAGGGTGTCTAAACTTGAAGGGTTTAAGACATTCTCCCCCCAGTAATTTCTCTAGGTGATTTACAGTAGGTTTAAACTTAACGTTAACTTAACATTAACCTAACATTAACTTAAAGTTAAGTTAACATTAACATTAACTTAACGTTGACTTAACATTAACTTTAACTTCACTAAACTTTCAGTTAAGTTAAACTCTAACTTGACTAACTTGCATAGTCAAGTTAAAAGTAAATGAATCTATTTTCAATTGTTCAATCTAGTCCTTGGTAAACTAACTTGACTATAAAATCATATTGAAAAAACACCTATTCATACTATTTTCCATATAACTTATTTTGATAAATAATAACCGAGACCATGAATGATATTATATGCTAAAATTGATTTAATGATGTTAAAGTCAAGATTCTTGAAATTTAAGTAAAACCTCTATTTATAAACAAGATGCACATCAGAATTTAAAACAAAAAGGGCAAATAAGCATTCATTCAAAAAGCAGAAGCCCAAATTCTCACTGTTTTTGACATTGTTACCCATTCAAATGTGTCTGTTTTTGTTTTTGTTTTTTTTAAGGAGATGTACATGTCTTATCACGAATATGTCTTCTTTTTTTATGGTTTTGCTAAGAATTTTTTAAAAAATAAGATCAAAATTAAATTAATTTTCTAGTTTTTATCTACTTTACATAAGTCCCAAACACAGTGATATGTTTTAATTATTGCACAAACACTGTTATACAGTGAAAAATGACAGAAATAGAGCTACATTTTGGGTGGCAGCCAACTCTAGCTTCTTTGTTGGGTAATTTATAGGAGTTTGCATTTTGCATACAATGGACATTTCCTGAATCTGGACACATAACAAATAGCTAAAAATTTTATATTGGTCAAGTACTGCTCATATATATGAAATGTAAGTTGTTTCCAATTGGCCATGAACATTAAAGAACTAGCCAATTAAATTTATAGAGTAATATGAGAATAGAGGGAAAGTCATTAATTACTTACCACTTTCTTACATATTTTAATTTTTGAGTATGTCACTCACATGTTTGGATCTTAGAATTGGAATGAAAGTGAGGAGACTGCCACTACATTCAAACATTTTTTTAGGAATCTGTTCTCTAGTTACAGAAGATGGAAGTTGCTTGATGCCCAGGAGTCAGAATCTCCAAATAATTCCACTCACTGTCAAAGATGAAAAAGGCAGCCAAAACTAACTAACTAACCAACAAAATCCCATAACATATGTAGGTTTGATAATGAATTTAGGATAATGAAGTTCATATATTTAAAATACACAAATATGTGAGTTTAGCCCACATCTAACAGTAGGGATTTTCTTTAAAAATATACTTTTAGGGAAGAGGTTTATACTCTTTTCAAATTAGATCTTCTATATAATATTCCTATTCTTTTGGTATGTAGTTATTCCCATGTTTTTGGCCAGGAGGCCAAGCAGCTTTAAAAATGTACTTTCTGTGGGCACCTGGGTGGCTCAGTGGGTTAAAGCCTCTGCCTTCAGCTCAGGTCATGATCTCAGGGTCCTGGGATCGAGCCCCACATCAGGCTCTCTGCTCAGCGGGGAGCCTGCTTCCCTTCCTCTCTCTCTGTCTGCCTCTCTGCCTATTTGTTATCTCTATCTGTCAAATAAATAAATAAAATCTTTTTTAAAAAATGTACTTTCTGGCTGAATTATCTCAATTTTGACTTGAATGGATAATTAGGACATGATATCTATTTAGAACAAATGAACAGTATAAAATGTCAACAAACTTCTTATTGATATTTAATTTTAAGCAATTTGTAGATATTTATTTTACCAAAATTTTATAGAAGATTTGGTATTGTTTTTAGGGAGGTGGCTGGATATTTTATTCACATATTGGCCTAGTTATTATATGAGAAGTTTTCCAGTAGAAACCATGGAAAATCTCCACCCAGCCTGGAAAGGAAAAGCAAGGACCTTTTGGGTGAATCCAATCTTGATTCGAAATGTATCTAGAAAACACAATACTTAACTATATTACGACAAATATCGATACGATAAGGAGAGTGAAATTTAAATTCAAAATATGAATTGAGAACAGATCAGTTTTGGTAGTATACAGTGTAACAGTATGCAGCAGTGAAAAGAAGTCATGGGTACTGCAATAACATGGATGAATATCATGCTAAGTGAGAGGAAAAACAGATATAAAAAAGTTACATATTATATGATTTAATTTCTGTGACACTTTGGAAAAGGTAAAGCTTTAGAGACAGAACTTAGATCAGTAGTTACCAGGAGCTGGCACTTGAGGGACTCAGAGGAAGTGCTTGGAGTGATCAAGATGTTCTGTAGTTTGACTGTAGTTGTATGACAAAGAAAAATTGCATGGATGGCGTTAAATAGGCAAAGGAGTTTATTCAGGACTATGGTTAGGAGAGAAATGAACTCAACTCCTTTGAAATCAATGCAGGAGAGTTTTTAAGCACTGGGATGAGCTAGTGGGGAAAGATTGGAGGATGTTAAGAAGGAGAGTGGTTAAAAAAAAAAGAAAAAGAAAAAAAAAGAAAAAAAAATCTCTGACAAGAGATTGGTCAGTGTGGATAGGCTGGCTGTGCTTCCTGATTGGCAATTAGTTAAGTTAGGCTCCTCCCCTTCACGGAGACGCACACAGGAGATGCAGAGACCGTTTTTCTTGCTGTGTGCATTTTGAAGGGATAACTACTAGGAGAAAGACATTCCTAAGGTGTGAAACTGGCAAAAGCTGGGAAGAGTTACATCTCAAAAGGGCAGAGACAATTTACAATTGCAAGTTTTGTTTTTGCTTTTAAGTAAGTGCTCTAGAAAAAGGGAGGCCAGTGACCTAGAGTCAGGAAGAAGCCTGCCTCAAATTGAGTCAAGCTGAGGGGAGCATTAAGGGCATCTTAGGTTCCCAGCGTGTGTGTTTCAGAACTCATAGAACTTTACTTCTAAGTGGGTGGCTTTCACTGTATGCAAATTATTCCACGGTACTCTAAAAAACCTGATCAAAAACAAATGCAGCTAGGAGAAATATCCTCATTGGTATAGACTGAGAGCAGTAGAATCATGATGCCATGGAGAAAGGGAAAAAAAAAAGTGAGATTATAACCCCACAGGGAATAAGTATATGGAACATCTAACATCTTTTGTTAGTGATATGATAATTCATAAAACCTAATATATACACCAGACAGCAGGTCTCTGCTGAGAAATACAAAATAGAGACCCTAGCTGCTATAGATAAATTATGTTTGCATATCTTTCTGTTTACTGGATTGTTAAGAAAAGCAAGAAGCCCTTACCCAGAGGAGCATATTTGATTAAAATCTATACTTATATATCCACATGCTATGCCATACTCTTCCAACTTCAAAGAACTGAAGCAACTGTACTATTCTTTCCACAACAACTGATGTACATAGTGATGGTGAAAAGCATCTCAGCAGGAGTGAACTTTGCTTTTTGTCATGTGCCTCTTTCTCAGAATGCAATAGTCTAGTGGCAGAAAAAGAAAAGAGAGTTTCTATATGTTGACTCCTATACTGCTGAATGCTTTATTTTATTACCAAACCAGAGTGTCTACTCTCCCTAAGGTGGCAATTGGAGGGTAAAGTTCTTGTTTTCACATAGGTGACAAAGGGCTGGGGGCACACGGGGCCAGGATCTCCAGAGGACAGCTTGTTAACAGGATTCACAGGCCTCTCTCCCTCCACCCTTAAGTCACTTCACTGAAAATACAAAAGGCTTGTTTAGCAGCACCCTTAGGCATATGCTTCACAGACCCAATCAACACAAATATTTCCTTCCTGAGGTCCCCTCGTGACCTTGAGAAGTGTGACAGAGGACTTAGAGGATGGACCGACAGAAGTTTCATGATAAAACAAAAAAATTGTTCTGCATGATGAAGAGAAATAAAAGGCAGTGAGCTAGATATATGTTTAGTTTAAATAAGGCTCGATAAATTCTGTAACACTTTTGTGCAGCGTTGGCCCTAGATCAGAGGTACTCAGCCTGCACAGTAATCAGGACTTTCTCAGTAAACCTCAGCCTGTTACGGTTCTTACCACATTTACTTTCTCAATATGAGAGTACTTTACAGCTATCTACTCGATTATGGCCAGAGTTCCTAGCAGTTATTGGTAACCATCTCAACCAGCACAGGCAGGAGGAAGGCAATCAGCACAGTGAATTTCCTAACCTGGATCTATCTTCCTGAAACGTGAAGATGATGACTCAGTTCTACAATTGAGCTTGTGATTCTCACTGTGGTGAAACTTCTTATGTCATTTTTATTTTTAGCTCTTTGGTACAATTATAGAAAATTATTGTAGGAAAATCACAGCTTTCATAAGGAAGAGCCCTGACTGCTTTTAAGGGGTTCTAAATGTTGGGAAAACTCACAAACCCTGTGCAATGCATTTCTTGGTGGGGAAGTGCAGATAGAAATTTGTTTACTAAAAGAATGAAGCAAGATTGCAAGACAGTTTCAGTGTTATCTTTTCCATTCTCTACCCTCTCTTTTTGAACCCTGCTTTGTATTTCCTTTGCCAGGGCTGCTATCACAAATCCACAGTCTTCTAAGGGTTACCTTTCTTCAAAAATCACCTCTCTAAGACTCAAGGGTCCATTCCCTGCGTGTGCAGCATATCTAAATTGTGTGACCATGTAGTTGATGAGAATGACAATTTTGAGTAACTACTCTCCCACTTCCCTCTCACTGCGATGCAAGTGAGTAAAATGAATTAGTTTAACATAAAGCCAGAGGTGTTTGCAAGAGCTAAATTCAGTAAGACCATGTCATAGTGATTTGATATGTCAGAGTGACTTCAGTACCACAAAATATGGGGCCAAAATTTTGGATTGCTGCCTATACACCTTAATATATGGTTATTATCCATGTTATGTATGTACTCGCTCCTTTACTAAAACCAGTATTTTATGTCTGGAAGAATATAATTTTTGATATTCTTATTATGTAAAATAATGACAGATTTTACAATTTGGGTTTTTAGTAGAATTTAGATATATGGGTATGCTTTTACTTCTAAGCCAGTGTCTAGTACACTTCAAATACCAGAGGTGATGTGAAATAATGATATGAATGGAAGATCTAGGTAATATTTTATAATACAGCTGTTACTTAATGGTCACTTCTGATGGTTTGTTAGTAATTAGTATATTAGTATTACTGTTACTAGTACTAAAGTAAAGAGGTAGCTAGTACTAAGAGTACTCTTAATGATTTTCTATTATTATGAATGCATGCTATTTATGCGGGCACTCTACAGTTACAAATTAGTGCATTCCTTATTTGAAAGTTTCAAATGCTTTTATTAACATCTCCCTTTTATACAAATATTTTCATGCTTCCTTTTTTACTTTATGTTTGCTAAAAAGTGTCTGCTGTAGAAAATAGGACGTAGCATTTCTTTTTTCCCATGGTAGAATGCATATCTCCGTTTTTAATGCATGAGCAGGCGGTTTGGTTCATTAAGCTCAGTGGCACCAACAGTAAACTAAAGAGGAATGAAAGGAAAAGGAACTGAAATACCGTCGTCCCACTAATGATACTGAAACTACTCAGCTTTATTGGGAGACTGCCCAGACATCCACTAATAGAAGGAATGGTCCAGGATGTGAACTTGGTGCTGGAGTGCCAAAACCACAAATCTAGAGGGGAGAAAAAAAAAAAAAAGTATTGCCTAGAAGAATGTCTGGAATAATTTAAGGAATTATCCAAAATTATGGTGTGTGTATGTTATTATATTTGCTAGTGGGTGGGTTAGAATGAGAGAGAGGGTGGACATACAATAGGATAGAAGAAGAAAATGGAAGTGGGGCAATATCCAATTATCTCAAGACTATATTGAATGAGAATAGCAGTTGTATCACAGAGATGTATGTATCTCAGGGTGTGTGAATTGGAGAATATCCAGATAGATTGGCGTCACTTTTCGACTTAAAGAATGTAGCTTCAGAATGTTAAATAATTTCTAGATAAATGCATTTTCTTAAGAAGGAACTAGAATGCATGGCTCTTCACACATCCATACACTTCCATATCTCAGTATTTACTAATATGGCTATAATAATTAACCATGATTTCTTTTATAAATGAATATTATTGTTCTCAATTCACCCCTACGCATGAGGAAGTATTCAGAAATGTGCCCTTTGAAATGAGGGAAGAAAACAGATTCTCTGTTCAAATTGGGCTTATGCCCAGTGCGAACAGAGAATCACTCAGCTGGGGATGGCAGCTTTCGTGGCCTCTGGCTAACACTAACCCCTCAGTGGCTTTTCACAGCCACTTAGAATCAAGTCCCGGGAGACTCCAAGTGGAAGCTGCAGCTGTGGACACTGGGGAATCACCTTTGTGCCCCTCAACACATGCTCACAGGTCCCTTTCTGATTTCAGTCCTGCGAATGTTTTGTTCAGAATGTTGGAGGGCAGGTAGAGAAGGGACATTCCTCTCACCCAGTTTTCCCCTCCTCTTTGATAAGCCCTCAGAGAGAGATAACCTTTTGGACATTGGTCAGGTATGCTCTGAAAAACACAGATCAGAGATTGGGCTCAATGACATCTTTGCCCCTCAAAAAGCACAGAACTAAACACAGAAGTCCCTTCTTTAATGTTCCACCAAAGGCAAATGAGTCAACAGAACAGAGACAGTAAGAAGGCCAGGGTTGATAATTGTACCTGAGTTCATGCTGAACATTTAAAGGTGATAGGGGAAACAATCCATAGTTAAAGCTTTTCCTGCTGGAGGACTTCACTGAGAAGCAAATGGTATGTTTTACAATACCAAGAGGATCCCTCCTATAGGGGAAGGACATGGAACATATGGAAGAAATGGAAAAAGTCCAGCAGGATGTCCTTAAATAGAAATGAGTTTTTAGATAAAGAAAAGACTTTTATGAAAAAGAAATACCAGCTCTTTCTGGGTCTCAGGTATTCATACCCCAGCAGAAATCTCCGTTTACTATCACAGAGTCTAACAAGTGGAGTTATTACAATTCTTCCCATTTGCTTCCATTTTTATTCCTATACTCTTCGAAGTAACAAAAGATAAATTAAGTATTCTAACCAACCAGGGGACTAAAAGGCCTTGATAAAACTAAAAACGTCATAGAGTTTAGTAACATAAACGGGTAAACTGGAATATTGGCTGGTTTGACAGTATAAAAACACAATCCTGATTTTTACTCGAACCCTCTCTCTATCACCAGTTTATCTCCATTAAGTGTTGATCCCAGGAACTTCATATTTTAAAAAGCTATCCAATAAAAGAAACATCTTGAACCTTAGTGAAAGCAAATTCTTTAAGGCATCATAAGTTTTTGTTCTATAAGATCATGGCTCAAAAGTGAGTAAATGAATTTAATTCAGAATAGACTGGCTAATTAAGTATGTTCTTTTAATACTCAGTTTAATATACATATTAGTATGTTGCTTATGTTCAGTACTTCGCTGTTTTCCTAAGCACTTCAGGGATAAACATTTTAGCGAGTTCTTAAGTTCTACATCCAAATTTTCTAGAGTTGGGGACAGATCCTGCACACACACCAATAGTGCAGGCTTTGTAACTGTATGCTGTGATGGGCCACATCAGCTGGAAGAAAGCTGGATGGTGAGAAAAGTTCAGGCTGACATATCAAAGAATGCCACGGGGAAGAAGTAGGGCTTAGGAGAGCATCAGAGAACAGTAGCAGAGCTATCAGGAGATTAGAGTGCTGATCGGGAAAGAGAACTGTGAGTGTTGTGCAGTTTAGACAAATGAGGCAGCAAAGTAAGGGGCACAGGATGGAAAATGTTAAGCTTCATCATGGTATAGAGAGTGCACTATAAGGAGGGGTACATTTTTACCCTTGATTCCAGCTGAGAGGCCAGAAATTGGTAGAAGAGATACAGTTTAATCAAATTTATTGCTGATATGAATTTGTAAACCAGAACTAATATTATGGCACTCAAGATTTAGTGAGACAGGCAACAATAGAGTTTAAGATTATAAATGTTTTTAAAATGTTTTTGAGAGGAATAGCACATAGTCTGTCTTTTTTTTTTTAATTCATAAAGCTTCTAGTAAAGGAGTTTTTTTCCCTTTTTTTTTTAAGTTACCTTTTTTTTTTTTAAAGATTTTAGTTTATTTATTTGACAGAGAGAGAGATATCACAAGAAGGCAGAGAGGCAGGCAGAAAGAGAGGGGGAAGCAGGCTCCCTGCTGAGAAGAGAACCCGATGTGGGGCTCCATCCGAGGACCCTGAAATCATGACCTGAGCTGAAGGCAGAGGCTTAACCCACTGAGCCACCCAAGCGCCCCAGGAATTTTTTCCTCTTAGGCAGTAATGTTTTGGGAGGTAAGAAAGAAGGGGAAACAGAAGAAAAAAAAACATTTTTATTAATAACATTGATGTGGCATATACCCTTTATTTTCATCTCTCCTTCAAAGGCATCCCTTCTGTTTGATGACCTAAAAGCATTGTAAACTAGATTAGTCTACGAAAGTATTTATTTTATAGATGGTTTGGTCAACTATCAACATTATGTTACCTAATAAAATATTATAATGAGGCAAAAGCCAGTTTAGCTTTGGAGTTCTTTTCTTATGCTGTTTCTCCTTATACATTCTTCCCCCAAATGAGCACAACCACCACCCACCCACTTCCCAACACACATCCATAGAAAATCGGCCTCATTCCTGAGATCCTTTCAGTATCCCATGCATTTTAGGTTGCCTGGTGAGTGCAGGTGCTACACCCACATAAATTAAGAATGAGGACAAGCATGAAATAAATAACAATGATGTGATATCTCTACGCTATTGTAGATGCTGTGAGAACACAAAGGAGCAATTAGATTCTGATAGAGGCCAAGTGAAAGAACAGTAGAGTGTGATATTTAATATCTAATATCTACCTTTTGGCCTGAAGTCTTTGTTGGTATATGGTTTTAGAATGCTTTTTCCTGCTGCAGGCCTGGAAGACCATACAGAAGAAGGGACCAGAAACTCATAGTAGTTTGGAACGCTGAGCCCCCTACACAGAGAGCCGTGGCTCTGGAGAGTCCCACAGTCCTGTGATGGACTTTATGGGAATAAAAAATAAACTTGCTAAGCTACTGAAAAAAAAAACCAAAAAGGGTCTACTTTGAGTGCTGGTTAGGAGTTCAGCAGGTAAACGGTTAGGAGCAAAAGCCCACCCGGTGGAGGGGACAGCAGACAGGAAAGGGGAGGGGATTGAGGTGTATGCAAGTAGTTCTGTTACTGGAGAAGCTGGTCACATCTGCAGAGGCTGGACCAGTACTTCCCTTACTATGTCCCAGGAGATGGGGAAAAGCAAACAAACAAAAAAACATGGTATGAAAACAGCAAATATTTAAACCTCCAGATTTCTTTCCTAGAGGACTTCTTTATCTCTTTAATAAGCTAATATGTTTCATTACTCTTCCATAAGACATTTCCATTATTTCAGGAGGCATCTGATGTGACTAGTGTTTTATGGTCTATAACTTGGGAAAGGCTGACTCAGTAAAATGTGCCTGTTTTGTTAGAAGAAGGCAAATGAAAGTATTTAAGATTCACTGGATGCTTGAAACTGGGACAAATTCTTTCAAACAAATACCCGCCCTGCCCTCCCCCCACACTAGTACTGATTATACATCTGGCAGTATGTCTGTGGCTTCAATAAGCATGAGAAAAAATGAGCAAGATAGGGTGTATGTCTCTTTTTTTTTTAATTTTATTTTTTTTTAATTTTTATTTTTTATAAACAAATTTTTATCCCCAGGGTACATGTCTGTGAATCGCCAGGTTTACACACTTCACAGCACCACCCATAGCACATACCCTCCCCAATGTCCATTACCCCACCCCCCAGCAACCCTCAGTTTGTTTTGTGAGATTAAGAGTCACTTATGGTTTGTCTCCCTCCCAATCCCATCTTGTTTCTTTTCTTCTTTTTCTGCCCCCCTAGTCCGATGCAACAGGGTGTATGTCTCTTACGTAGCTGACAGTGTGTTCAAGTTGTACGAAGCAGTGAAGATCATTTCCAGCTGTTGGAACAGGTGAACACTCTCGAAGCAGGTGACATTTCAGCAGTTCCTTACAGCAGATACGGATATATGTGAAGGGCATTCCGGGTGGAGGCAATAGCAGGAACCAAAGTTCTGTCTTGAGCTCGGGAAGAGTGAGTTATCCTGGCTCAACTAAATGTGCGCAGCTTGTTTTGGGGAAAGGAAAAAAAAAGATGAGAAAAAGAGTTTAATCTTATCTAGATACTAAAGGACACTGAATGTCATGATAAGGAGTTTGAAAGTCAATCTCTACATAGTGTGAAGTTGTAAATTTGTGAACTCTGACATCATCATAAGAAAGAAACTGAGAACTTCATGGGGTCAGCATTATTTATCTTTAA